>PGFW01008163.1:10220-22003 GCA_003123925.1 Haematobia irritans | reverse complement strand
CACCAGATTTAGCATTCAAATAAATGTCCAAGCATGATTGTTCATCACGTTTCCTTCAGAAATCTCTCGATTTAAGCAAATATGCAATCAATTCCTGCCCCAATACACAATTGGCCTTGTGCTGAATCTTGAAAACTTAAAAAGATCAACTCGATGCGTTAAGTTTCTTGGGTGGAAAGTCTTTGCAATCAGTTCGCTTATTATCCTCACAATCGTCCTACCCTAGTTTTTTGCAAATCCAGTCCTCCAAAACGCAGCTTGTGCTTATTGACGACAACACCACAAAGTGCAACATAACGGCAATGCCATCATGAAATGTCAAGTTAAATGAATGATTTCATTAATTATATCCACACCTGACATACACACGGTCGATTGCTTGTATTCCCCTGTCATACCACTTGTTTTAATGAGGTGATTTATATGACTCCAAGGATATCCATTTGTTCGTTTATTGCATATCGCAAAGAAGGCATGCATTACAGCACTGACACATCCTCGGTTAAGGCTGCAATTAAAAGTTTCCATTTTATACACTCCACCTACAAATGGAGCTGGTTGGCCTTCAAAATAAATCTCGCCTGTGCATGACTATAGCACTTACTTCATGGCTCAGTCAAACTGTAGTTCATCTTGATCTATATATGATGCCATGGAACACCAAAAAAAGAAGGTTCCTCGCCCTCTTAGTGGTTATTTAAAATGAAATCATATTAGCTTAGGCTAGGGATGCCGACAACGGAATAATATCACTGTAGAAGACTATTTCCTGAATAATCACTTTTCATATAGAAATAAAATTTTGAGAAATGTTGTCTGATATAAATAAATCGTGGACCAAATTTTCTTCATAGATAAAAACAATTTGAAAAAAAATTCTGTAGAAATAAAACATGTTTGACAAAATTTCTATAAAAATAAAATTTGCAAAATTTTCTTTGGAAAAGAAAAAATTAGAAAAATTTTCGATAGAAAAGACAATTCTGACAAAATTTCGTAATAGAGATATCAATTTTGACAAAAATTTTCCTATAGAAAATAAAATTTTAACAGAAATTTTCTATCGAAATAATAATTTCTGGAAAATTTAAGAAATTTTGTATAGAAATAAAAATTTTCTGAAAATTTCTATAGTAATAAAAATGTACGAGAACATTTCTATAGAACATAAATTTTCAGAAAATTTCTATAGAAAATAGAAATTTTCAGAAATTTTCTTATAGAATAAAATTTTTAAAAAATTTTCTATAGAAATAAAAATTTCAAAATATTTTCTATAGAAATAAAATTTTCAGAAATTTCTATAGAAATAAAATTTGTAAGAATATTTTCCTTAACGAAATAAAAGTTGAAGAATTTCTAACGAAATTATAAATTGGCTGAGACAAATTTTTTATAGAAAAATGAAATTTGAGAAAATTTCTATAGAATAAGCAATTTTGACAAAAAATTTTCTATAGAAATAAAATAGCAGAGAAAATTTTTATAGAAAATGAAATTTTAAGAACATTCTTCTATAACAATAAAATTTGCAAAAATTTTCTATAGAAATAAATTTTGAGAAATTTTCTATAAGAAAGTGACAATTTTGAGAAATTCTATAGAACATATATCTATAGGAATGCATCAGCGGGAAATAATATTCCTTGAATCACTTTTTCTATAGAAATACAATTTTCAGAAGAAATTTTCCTATATAAATAACATTTTGACAAAATTTTTTCAGATAGAAACAATTTTGAAAAAATTTCTGTGGAAATAAAATGTTGACAAATGTCTATAAAAAATAAAATTTTGCAAACTTTCTATTGAAAATAAAATTTGAGAAATATTTTCTATAGGAACAATAAAATTTTGACAAAAATTCCTATAGCAGATACAATTGACAAAAATTTCTTATAGAAATAAAATTTTGAGAAAATTTTTCTTCAATCAAATATAATTTTTCGAAAATTGTCTAGAGAAAATAGAATTTTTCTGGAAAATTTGTATAGAAATAAATTTTTATTTAAATTTTCTATTAGTAATAAAATGTTGAGCAACATTTTGTCTTATATAAAAAAAATGATGAGAAAATTTTCAGAGAAATAAAATTTTCAGAAATTTTCTATAGAAATTAATTTGAAAAAAAAAATTTATGGAAATTAAATTTTCAGAAAATTTTCTATAGGAAAACAATTCAGAAATCTTCTCTATAGTAAAATAAATTTCAGAAAAATTTCTATAGAAATGAAATTTGCAGAAAAGTTTTCTATATAAATACTTTCCTGGCTTAGGAGAGCCCCCCGCCTTTTCAGGCGGTGTGGAATTATCTCCACCTCAGTAATTCTGGTCGACTTTTCTGAGTGTTTCAAGCTACTCAAAGTGATAGCAGCCGCAATGTGGACACGAAAAAATTTTGACAAATATTTTCTATAGAAATTAAAATTTTGAAAAATTTGTTTAAGAATACAATTTCAGAGCATTTTCTATCGAAATATAATTTTCTGAAAAATTGTCTATAGAAAATAAAATTTTCCCTGAAAATTTTGTATAGAAATAACATTTTTGAAAATTTGTTAGGAAATAGAAATGTTGAAAAACCTTTCTATTACAGAAAAAATGATCGAGAAAAGTTTTTTATAGAATATAAATTTTAGAAAAAAAATTTCAGAAAATTTCTATATAAATAAAATTTTCATAAAATTTTATAGAAATGAAAATTTTCAAAATTTTTCTAATAGAAAATTAAATTTTTTAGAAATATTTCGATGGAAATAAAAATATCAGAAATTTTTCTATGAAAATTAAATTTCGAAAAAATTTCTTTAGAAATAACTTCCTGCTTAAGAAGCCCCCTCTTTTCAGCGCGTGGAAATATCCCATCTCAGTGATGCTGGTACATTTCTGAGTGTTCAAAGGCTTCTCAAAGTGATATTCACCTGCAATGTTGAACGAACAAAAATTTGACAAAATTTTCTATAAAAATAAAATGAGAAAAATTTCTATAGATAACAATTTTCAGAGAATTTTCTATCGAAATATAATTTCTGAAATTGTCTATAGAAATAAAACTTTCCTCGAAATTTTGTTATAGAAATAAAATTTTCAAAAAAATTTCTATAGAAAATAAAATTTCAGAAAATTTCTCTATAGAATAAAAATGATTTGAGAAAATTTTCATATGAAAATAAAATTTGAGAAATTTTTTCATAGAATTTTAAGACATTTCTATAGAAATGAAAGATTTGAGAAAATTTTCAAAGTAAATGAAATTGTTGAGAAATATTTTTATAGAAATTGAATTTTAAGAACATTTCTATAGAAACTGAAAATTTTGAGAAAATTTCTATAGAAATGAAATTTTGAGAAAATTTCTTATTAAGAAAAACATTTTGAAAAAATTTTCTATATAAAACAAAATGGTGAAAGAAATGTTTTATAGAAATAAATTTGTGTAATAGAAAAAAAAATCAGAAATTTTCTAACATAGAAAAAAAATCGAAAATTTTCTATATAAAATAAACATTTTTCAGGAAATTTTACTATAGAAATTAAAAATTCAAGAAATATTTCTTCTAATAGGAAAGAAATTTTAAAAAATTTCTGATGAAATAAAATTATTTCAGAAATTTTGCATATAGAAATATATATTTTATGGCTTGAAGGGAGCCAACCCGCCTTTTTTCAGCGTTTGAATATTCCCACTCAAGTAATGCTGTGAACATCTGGAGTCCTTTTCAAAGCTTCCCTAAATGATATCAACTGCAATGTGAACGTCCGTTCTATCGTTAAAAAGGTCCCTTTAATTGAGCCTAACAATGGAAATCGCGGCAGCACTCAGTGTCTTATAAGTTCGCGCACAAAATCCTAGACTTTCCTGCGTGACTGCCGCAATCGCGGCAATTCAAAATCCTAGTTTTTAAAAACGTACATCCAACAAAGTGTGATCCCCAATTGTTGCTTTATCATATATGATATCTCACTATGCATCCCTAACACTAATTGTATGATATTCAAAGGTATAGAGAAGCAATCATTCGTATTACCATGTGGTCAATGAAGGAAGAAAGGTTGTTTATGCTTCGAATGATTTATTGCATACGGCCATTATGCGCTTTTTAAGGGGGTCAATTGAGATATCCGTTTTGTTCTCTAATGCCAACCCAATGAGTTTCAACCTCTCAAATGAAAATACGGGACTGAGAGAAAGGATTGGCCTTACAGATGCCATAATGATTGGATGACTGCAGCAATCATGGCTTTATAGTCACAGTGACCACGGCATCTAATGCCGGCACCAACAAACAGTCAACCAAGCCAGCCATCCATCCATCCATCCATTTATTTCATTATGTGTACTGCTTTATGTTTCAGTGCATATGTATTGCGATCATTCCTATTTTTGGTCGCTGGGCTATGTCCATCTTCTCCCCAGCCGCAGCGGATTAAGTGCATTTCTTTCTTATTTCGTTTTTTTCCTTAGCGTGGTTTAATTTGTTGTTTGACAATGGTTAATTATTATGTTGCTGTTTCGGCCTGCATGGTCCGTTCCTCGAAGTCCATATTCCGATGCTGTTTGCTGCTCATATTATTGCTGTCAAATTGGTGCTATTGATGATGAATGGATGTGGTGGTGAGTGATCTGATATATGCTTGCCTCTGGCTCATAAGGAAAGTAGGAAAATTTCCGTTTGTAATTCACCATTTTTTTTTTCTTTTCATCTTTCAGTTTTCTTGTGGCGGAACACAAACGAATACCACAAACAAACAACCCAACGTCCAATTTCAATCAAGGCAAAATTTTCTTTCGTATGGGTCCATGCGAAACGCTGGCAATTTTCCTCATACGCCCCAAATTCACATTGATCGCACCACCCCCCCTCGCCCATCACCATCAGCATGAATTCTTCGAGCTTACTTCATTATCTCCATATATTTTCGAACTTTTCGCTTTGGCTTTATTGCTTATACTTGGCGGTGGTGTTCGTTTGTTGTGTGCTTTTTGTAGTACAATTTGTGAATACGCTGCTGACAATGTGGTATTTATCTCAATTCTTTTTCCTGTGAACTCTGATGAATTAAAACTCCTCGCTATCGTATAGCTGTGTCTTCAGTTGATTTTATTGTTTATCTCTACAGTGGGTTGGAAAATTCAATGTCAAATTGGAATTTGGTATCAAAACAACATAAAAGCCGAATCGATTTTCGTATTTTTAAAAAATTAACAATTTTTTGGAAAGGAATTACTTGTTCATATGCAAATGAAAAACACAAGACTACTGACTTATTTACTATGGATATAAGGTCATCCAACTTCCTTAAATGACAGCTGCTATCACTGCAAAAACCAACATCTTGCTTTATGCATTCAAAATCCGAATCTCACATATGATTTAGTCCCACTGTATTCTCTCAATATGCTCACAAATAAAATTTTAATTTATATGGGCTTTGTGGTCTTATGGTCGTAAGAGCAAAAGAGGAATTAAAGCCAGACAATCATCTTGAAGAGGTGGTACAAGAATTGCTTTCTAATTATAACGACTACTTTAATAAGAACTTCACACAGTCTCCCTCTCAGTTTACTACGAAAAAACAACCCACAAGAGTTCGAATAAAAATTTCTCATAAATTCTTACGTACCATAATAATCTGGACAAGGGTGTCTGCTGCTGTTTGTTGTATTGACTTCTTGACTGATTACTGGCATGAAATCAAACCTGTATTTCGAGTTGAAACTATTTTCAATCCATAATCATTCCTTATGTTATGTGTGTGGTGTGGGTTGTAAGACATGCAAGTTCGGTTGGCTGCATCAAAAAGGCCTACTTTCAGATTCTAAGATTCTCGATATGCTTACAAATACATCATTCTTTGTTACGTCGACAAAAAAACTCCAATGAGGTGATGTTTTTTATTACAATATCTTCAGCTGACGGATATATTCGCAGAGACGATGTGAGGAAAATATGGCGTTCATACCATAATTATCTATACCTCCACCATAGGAATGGGTATATTAACTTTGTCATTCCGTTTGTAACACATCGAAATATTGCTCTAAGACCCCATAAAGTATATATATTCTGGGTCGTGGTGAAATTCTGAGTCGATCTGAGCATGTCCGTCCGTCTGTTGAAATCAGGCTAACTTCCGAACGAAACAAGCTATCGACTTGAAACTTGGCACAAGTAGTTGTTATTGATGTAGGTCGGATGGTATTGCAAATTGGCCATATCGGTCCACTTTTACGTATAGCCCCCATATAAACGGACCCCCAAATTTTGGCTTGGGATCCTTCTAAGAGGAAGCAAATGTCATCCGATTCCGTCTGAAATTTGGTACATGGGATGTCAGCAATATGATCTCTAAAACCCGCAAAAATTGGGCCACGTACGGTCCATATTTACTATAGCCCCATCATGAACGACTCCCCCATTTGGCTTGCGGAGCCTCTAAAAACCGAAATTTTCCCCCCCATCCGATCCGGCGTGAAATTTGTAATGTACCGGCTGCTACGTGTATATGGGTCTCTAACAACCAATGCAAAAATTGGTTCCACCATACGGTCATAATTATATAGTAGCGCCGCCATATAAAACCAGGACCCCCGATTGTTGGCAATGCCGGAGCCTCTAGAGAAGAAAATTTCATCCCGATCCTGGTCTGACAGTTTGATATATTGGTGTTCTAATATGACTCTCAATGAACCAAGAAAAATGTGTCATATCGGTCCCACTAATTTATATAACCCCACTATTAAACCGACACCCAGATTTGACATCTCCGCGAAGCCTCTTTGAAGAGCAAAATTCATTGATGCAGTGAATATTTTGGGTACGCCTTTGTTGTTAATATAATGGCCTCAAAACACCCATGCAAAAATTGGTCGAAATCAGTTCATAATTAGTATTATGCCCCCATATCAACCGATCCCCACATTTGACCCCGGAGCCCCTTTGGAAGCAATATTCATCCGATTCGGTGAAATTGGTACCTGATGTTAGTATATGTTATCCAACAACCACCGCAGGAATTGGTTCATATCAGTCCATAATTATTATAATAGCCTCATATAAACCGATTCCCAGATTAACCTCCGTTGCCTTTTTGCGAGAAGCAAAATTCATCGATCTGGGATTGAAATTTGGTTACTGGTCGGTGTATATATATTTTTTACAACCATGCAAAAAAGTTGCGTCCATTATCAGTCCATTAAAAATTCTATATAGGCCCCATATAACCGATCCCGAGATTTTGTTTTGGAGCCTCTTGAGGATTACATTTCGTCCGAGTCAGTTTGAAATTTGGGTACATTGTGCTTAGTATATGGCGCGTTAAACAACCATGCCCTAAAAAAATGGGTCCATATCCGGTCTATAGTCTATATATTAAGGCCCTCAGTATAATCGATCCCCAATTACCACAAAAATTGGCCCCATATTCTAAATTACATAATTGTAATATAGCCCCCAGTATAAGCGACCCCCATATTTCAATCTGGCTCCCTAACGTACCGTGCAAAAGTGCCATATCGATTCCTAATTATTATATTCTTAATATACCTTTTGTCTAATATATACCACGTGTGGAATAACCACAATTTAGGAAAAACGATTGGAACTGATCCACAACCCAAGTAATTTGTCTATTGTGGTGGGCACAGTCTTTCCTAGAAGTTTCTACGCAAATCCACACGTGTAAAAAAAAAGCAATAGCCGGTTCCAAAAATTTTGTCTTTACTGCTAAAAAAATTTGGTATTGTTCCGAGCCAAAGAAGCGGAGAATACCCAAGTAAGGATACTTTTAAGATACAATTCTCTTTTAAAATCGGGTTTTATGTACTTTGCTTACTAGGAATAAAAATTTTAATTTTCGCTTTTTCAAGCTTTTGTTTCTTCATATGCTATCAAGTCCTACATTTAAAAACAATGGTTAACGACGACTTTTATTCTTCCGAATTAAGACTCGACTTCTAGTAAACATTCTGCTGTGTCGAAGTAAAAACGTCTTTAAAATAAAGTGTTGAAAAACACTGTCCTTATATTTTGAACGATTTTTTGCTTTTGTGTAGTCAAAGATGCCAAAAAGACAACAAATTTAAAAGAAAATTTCATTAAATTTTAAAGATTTTCCTAAATTATTCAAAGTCCAAGTTGACCTTAGCGCCACAACATTTCTTTCATGTTATGAATACCCATTTTAAAGTGAAGCTCAACTTAATTAGTAAGGACTAATACGACCTCATTGAAAAGTTTATCGGACCTTGCTGTCAAGGAAAAAAACTTTATACTAGAGAAATGCTGTCTTCTATGCTAAGCAAAATTTGGCCATTTCGTAGTTTTAAGACATTGAATCTTTGACCTCACGACAATATTTTTTCAGTGCTGGTGAGAGGTACATAAGATCCGGCCTGTCCGAACTTACGGCCGCTTTGTACTTGTCTTTAAAACTCAATTAAGGATTTTAATTGGGAAAAATTTCGCTGAATTATTTTTCTGTGTACATCGAATTTAATAACACTGATTTGTAATACTACCACTGACAAAATATACGTATATTAAGATTACGCAACCTAAAATCTTAGGATGCGAAATTTACAAATTTGGGATTTATTCGTTTGGTCTAAAATTTACAAAATATTATGGACAAATTTAATTATAAAATATTTTTTTTTTTTTTTTTTTTTTTTTTTTTTTTTTCTATTAAATTTTCAATAAAATAAAGTTTATAATCTTTGCTTCAAAATTGTTTTACTCTAAATTACGGCACAAATTTTGTGAAAATTGCGTCGCTCCGTTTAAGTCCCATATTTTTGAAACTAAGACTAATTTTCCTTAGAGTAAAGAATACATCATTGTGTGATTTACAAGAGTTGTCTAAATTAACTGAAATATTGAAATTTTAATTTGAAATAAAAACGCTTTAAAATTGGCTTAGAATTGTATTTTTAGGAGTTTAGCGCTTTGGTTTAAAGTTTTTTTTTTTTGGAATAAGAAAAACATTTTTTTTACTTTTGAGTATCCGTTATTAATTTGGATTTTTTAACACTAGGCATTTGTTTTTATGTGAGACCTTTATTAATAAACCGCGAAAAAGAGATCAAAATTGATAAATGAGATCTGTATCCTAATTTCGAATTTTATTGCGTCCTAGATTCAAAGCCCGAAGGTCGCTAAAAAATTTCTTTCTATTTTTAAAGAAAGCCGCATCTTGGCTACGGAAATCAATACCAAAATACTTAAGCGGAAGTCAAAAATCATTGGATCATGTAAACTTTTTTTTTGAGTGTTATAGAATCTCCTATCATTGGAAGTTCGCAACGCAGCAATTTGGAGTTTATCGATCGATTGATAGGAATAAAATTTTTGTAAATATTCGTTTAGTTACAATATATGATCGTGTTTTTAAAATTATGGTTTGGCCGGAGTCGGAGTCGTTTTCATTAGTTGACATGCCAATTGGAGACAGACATATGCTGCAATTGACTCTTGGCAATTTCAGGATAATGCTGTTATAAATTTTCAGTTGTCCCAAAATATATACGATCCCCATTAAAAAAAACAAAACAAAAAATGCTAGAGTTGAACAACAACATGCATATTAAAACTTCTAAATTTCATACAATTGCTGCGTATCTAGAGTGATTGGTAGTTTCCTTGTTTTTTTCTCTGCCATACCAAACTTTGGGATGCTACATTCTTCAGGATGATCACTGTTCACAATACTTGGGCAATCTATTGAGACGGTTCGGCATCCTCACTACTCTTCCTATTCCAGCATCTTTCACAAGTCACTACACAAAGCCAAATCGAATGTGGGATGTCCAATGCTTGTTTCCTCGACTGGCTTTTAAAATTGTTTACATACATTTTGTGCTTAGCCCCATTGATTTCCAACATTGGTTTTACTTTCTGAGTGGTGGTGCTGCTGGATGCTGCCCGACAACTGGTTGTTCGACGATGTATGCCATTCTGGGGCATTGTGGTTTATGCCTCTGGAATGAGTCATTTCAGGATTTATGTTGCGCGCTTTGCATTTGCACGTGTATCCCACGCGACACCATAACGGCCCCAAATACGGCCATGGGCGATTACAATGGTTGTCATGTGTACTTACGTCTTGGCCAAATGGCAATGGCCAAAATAAACGCCCATTGTATAGTTGATGGTGGCCAACAAACGAAACTCCCTAAAAAACAAATATAAAAGAGTAGCGAAGTATCAATATAGCGATAATATATGTTGCGCGCGGGCATAGCCACTTAAGCGAGGAAGGTGATGAGATAACACCAACAAAAAAAAAACTGAAAAAATTTAACTACTTGTTAAGGATACAAAGTGTCATTATGTCCAATAGATTAAAATCCAAAAAGTAAAACAAAAATTAAATTAATCAATTTATATTATAAAAAAAATTGGTTGGACAAAAGTTCAACTTGGCTTTAATAACTCGGCGGAAAGGAAAATCTTTAAAATTTATGGAATCGTTTTTAAATTCGGATTAATTTGTGGGGCATCTAAAAAGGGTTGATATGAGACGTCTTTTCAAAATTTTAAAGACCGCGTTTTTTTTTTGAAAACGGCTTAGCTACTTGAAAAAAAAAACTGCGAAAGTTATAGACATTTTATTGAATCGGGGGTCGCGCGATCCAAGAGACAAGCTAAATGCCGCTGTAGCTTGCGCCCATTGTTATGCGTTTGCTATGTGTTACATTAAATGGTCCCACAAGGAATGGAGTGAAAGCCTCACAGTTCGAACAAAGATGCTGGCTGCTAATGCCCAAACTTGGATCATCTCCAATAAAATTTTACATGGGCCTTGTCATAGAACGAGAAGTAACCTCCATTTTTGAAGTTCATGATGAAGCAAATTTAAATACCTTAAAAATTGTATATTTCCAATTTCCCTTTTTATTTGTATCAATATTTTTTGTTACACTTTTATTTTTCTTATTATTATTTTTACATTTGATACCTCTTTTGCGCTTCCATTGGGCGTTTAACCCTGGCTCTGGTTTTCTTACTAATCATATTTTTTTTCATTACGAATCAACAAGATGAAAGTTTATATTTGTCACCAGATTATAGCTTAACAACATAAATGTCCAAGATGAATTGTTCAATCACGTCTTCCTTCAGAAAATCTCCTTCAGATTTAAGCAAAATAATGCAATCAATTTACACTTGCCCCAAACCACATTGGCCTTGTGCTGAATCTTTGAAAAACTTAAAAATCCACTCGATGCCGATTTAAGTTTCCTTGGGGTGGAAAGTTTCTGCAATCAGTTCCTTATGTTATCCTCACAATCGTCCATGACCTAGTTTTTGCAAATTCCCAGTCCTCCAAAACGACAAGCTTGGTGCTATTGACGACAACACCACAAGTGCAATAACGAGCAATGCCATCATGAAATGCTCATTAAATGAAGTTTGACCTCCTACACTCCACGCCGCTGACCATCACACGGTCCGACCCTGGTGATATTCCCCTAGATCCTTGCTTTAATGAGGTGATTTAATAGGACTCCAAGAGATACATTTGCTTCGGTTTATTGCATTATCCAAAGGAAGGCATGCATGACAGCACTAACACATCCTGGTTGAAGGCTGCAATTTAAGTTTTCCATTTTATGACACCACCACAATGGACTGGGTTGGCCTCAAATGAAATCTCGCCTGGTCATTACTATTAGCACTTACTTCATGGTCTAAGTGCAAACTGGAGTTGCATCTTGATCTATAATGGATGCCATGGAAACCAAAAAAGAAGGGTTCCTCGTCCTCTAGTGGTTCATTTGA
>PGFW01008163.1:0-10195 GCA_003123925.1 Haematobia irritans | reverse complement strand
ATATTGTCTCTTAACAACCATGCAAAAATTGTGTCCATATAGTCCATAATTACATATGAAGCCTCCCATATAAATCGATCCCCAGATTTTCGGTCTATAGTTTATTATATAGGCGATCCCGAATCACACAAAAATGGTGCTTATCGTTCATAACTGGTTGTCATGAGCCAACAATAATCTACCCCAAAATTTTATTTGCTACTAGAAAAAACTTTGTAAATGTTTACTTTCTATAGAAAATTTTGTCAAAATTTTATTTCTATAGAAATTTTTGTCTAAATTTTAATTTCCTATAGAACATTTTGTTCAAAAATTTTATTTCTATAGAAAATTTCTGTCAGAATTTTCATTTCTATAGAAATTTTTTTCACAAATTTTATTTTACTAGAAATTTTTTCAAATTTTACTTTTCTATAGAAATGTTGTTCTAAAATTTATTTTGTCACCAATTTTTATTTCTATAGAAACTTTAACACTTAAATATATCTGGACATTTTTAGTTTAATATATACCACGTATGGACCATGTGGTATAATATTTACGGTGTTAGCGAAGTTCTTAGATACACTTGCCATCGGCAGTGTTACCGCACCAAAGTAATTCGATTCGTGAATGACAAGTAGAAGTTTCTATGCCAATCCATGGTGGAGGGATACATAAAGCTTCGCGCTGGCCTATACTTACGGCCACCACCATAGAATGGTGACGGGGGTATAATAAGTTTGTCATTCCGATTGCTAGTAACACATCGTAATATATTATTTCGCGGACTATATAAAGTATATATATATTCTTGATCAGGAGAAATTCTAACGCGATATAACATGTCCGTCTGTCCGTCCGTCTGTCTGTATTGTAATCACGCTACCAGCTACAATAATGACGCAATCGGTCGCTGAAAGTTTGGCACAGAATCCGTTCCTTTTGTTGCAGGAACAGTCAAAGTTGCGAATGGAGGGCTTTATATCGGTCCAGAGTTTGATGATAGTCGCCCATATACCGAACTGCCCCGATTTTGGCTGTCTTGGAGCGTCTAGAAAATCGTATTATTTCCAATCCGAATTTTGCCTGAAATTTGAAATCTAGAGGTATTTTAGACTGACAAAGAGGTGGTGTGTCCAAAAGGTCGGGCTAATCAGGTTCCAGTTTTTAGTTGATATAAGCCCCCATAATAGACCTATCTCCCGAATTTTATTCTTGGCTTCTAGAAACGTGTTTTAGTTCGATTTTCCTGAAGATTGAGAAATCTAAAGTATTGTAGGACCAAAAGAGGTTTGTGCGCAAAATGTGAGTATCGGATCCATTGTTTGGTAATAGCCCCATATAGCGACCGATCCCTGCGATTTTGCTTCTTGGGCTTCTAGAACTTCAAGATTTATTCTTCTATTGCCCGATTGTGAAAATCTGAAAATCTAGAGGTATTTTGGCCGACCGCTAGAAAGGCGGTCCGGGTGACCTGTGCCGAAAATGGTGCCATCGCGTCCATGTTTTGGTCTGTAGCCGCCATATAGATCGATCTCCCGATTTTTTGCTTCTTTTGGGCGTCTAGAAAACTGTATTTTCTATCCGATTGCCTGAAATTTGGAAATCTTTAGAGGTTTTGGCGACCATTTAAAGAGGTGTTGTCGAAAATGGTCTGTATCGGTCCATGTTTTTGGTATAGCCCCCATATAGACCGATCTCCCCGATTTTATTCTTGGGCTTCTAGAAACTGTATTTTTACCCGACTTGCCTGAAATTGGAAATCTAGAGGTATTTTGGGACCCCAATGTGTGCCGAAATAGTAAATTTACACAAAATAAGTAAGGAATAAATAAATTTAGAATAGAAAATCAATTTGGTTACATTTTTTTATAGAATATAAAAAAATTATATAGAAAATGTTGTCAAAATTGGCAAAGAAATAAAATTTCCACAAAAATTAGAATAGAAAGTCAAAATATTAGGAAAATTTTATCCTAAATCATTCTAATCCCTAATTAGTATAGAAATAAAAATACGCAAACAAGTATAGAATAACATTTACGAATTTTAATATATAACAAAATTTATAATAGCAAAAAAATATTTAATAGAAAATATTTCCACAAAATAAATCCCATTAGAAATAAAATTTTCCCAAAAATTTTGTATTAGGAAAATCTCATAAATATTTGCGAAGAAATAAAAGTTCGATAACAATTGGAATAGAAGATAAATATTTATGGCCATGTTCCTGCTATATCGACGAAAGCTTCTTTCGATATTCAAAATTGAGTTTTTTGCTTCTCCTATTCGAAACGCAAGTCACTTCAATATTTGCTTGTCGAGCAATAATACGAACATATACAATAAGGTGTCAACGAAAAAAGTAAAAAACATTGTAACATTTTGAATGAATTCTTCAGGCCCAAAATTTGAAAAATCACTCATTTTTGATAAATCAATGTATTCTCATACAAACGAAAACGACACTTTCAAAAATATTAAAAACCCAAGTTCATTCGAATTCGAGTGACTGCCTTTCTTTCGAATGGAGTTTCGTTCGATATACAGGAACAGGGCATTAGTGTAAGAAAATAAAATTTTAATAAAGCCTATTTTATTAGAAATCAGATGTTTTTACATTTAATTTTATAAATAAAGTGTTGTCAAAATTTAGATATCATAATTAAATTTTTGATAAAAATTCTATTAAAATATAACATTTTAAGTAAATTTGTTCTATTAAAGAATAATTACACGCAAAAAAATAATTTCTTTCCTGCCAACGAAATTTTAGACAAACAAAGTTCGTTTCTGCATATTGCGTTTTCGTGAAAGAAAGTGTATTTGAAAAAGTATATACTTTTTGTGATAAACGTTATTTTCTTTTCCAGGATGTAAACAACAATTTCATAAAGGGATAACTTTCAAAAAAATTTTTTTCTGGTTAATTGCATTTTCCTCACATCTTTCCCACTTCACGAATTTTTTTAGTTCTTGAGCACCTTTTTTCTGTAACACAGAACAAATGTAGAAGAAATTATTACAATTTTATAAATTTAAAATTTTCTTTTTAACCTTTCGACCTGGACGGAAGAATCGAACGCGGGACCATGCAATTTGTAAGCCAACACACTATCCACTGGCATGTAGGCGTTACTTGTCATCAAATAGACAATTACCATATAACTAAGCTTATATTTAGTATATGCATAGCTTGTGGCGCCCGAAGCCGATTAAACAAAGTTTACCTTTACAGAAAAAATCATTCAGTTGCGGCACCGTGGGAGCAGTGGTTTGTACGTCTGACTTCTATGCCAAGGGTTCTGTGGGTTGCGATCCCTGCTTCGACCAAAGTTTTTGTTTTTTTTTTGTTTTTTACATATATTCCAGATATGATCGGAGATTTCCAAAAAATTTTCAACATATACATTCTACTATATTAAATTTTTACTATGAACTGTAAAATGTGTGTCTTATTAAAAGACTAAATTTTAGACAGACAGTGTTTGATATAAACGAAACTGGACTGTGTTGTTGGTTCAAAAATTACTTTTTTTTACTGAAAAAAATAAAAAATTTCTGTAACAAAGCACGAATTTTTTTGGTGATAAAAGGTGTATTACTTTTCGAAAGCAATTCAAAAAAAACTATAACAAAAGAAAAACGTTTTTGCGTACCACGTTTTCCAAACGTTTTTTTTTCTTTGTATCGTGTATGAGAAAACTATGCATACTATTAACACAACAAACTTGCAATTTTATCTAGTGAAATAAAATTTTTGACAAAACTTAAAAATAAAATCTATAAAAATTAAATCTTTAACAAATTCTTAATTAAGCGAATAAAATTTTTATTTGACAATGAAATTATTGTTTAAATATAAATGTTTAACAAAATTTTGTTTAAAAATAAATTTCTCAATTTTTAATATAGCGAAGAACATTTTGCAAATATTTACAACAGGCATTGGGAAATCTTCACTCTATAAAAATTCAAAAGAAGTTTACTTGGATCCAAGATTTTTAAACTTCCCTGAAAAGATTTTCTGTTTCATTACCGAGTCAAAAAATGAAAATATTTTTAAAATATAGTCATTGCTTCAAGGCTTTAAAATTAGGTTAAAATAATATTTCTTAATCTAAAAAAAACAAATTAAGGCTTTAAAATAGAAGAAATCTCAAAAAAACTCTCGGCCTATATTAAGCAATGTTATCTTAAATTCAAGATCAATATCTCTGTAATTTAGAAAAATATTTTTTTTCTGCCACAGCCTTTTAAAAGGGTGAGAGAAGCAAATTATCTAAGATTCGCTTGTCCTAAATTTATTAAAAAACATCAATCCGAAGGTTATACATTTTGTTCCTAACAATATTTATATTTTAAAAGAAATTTTATTAAATTGCCCTACAATTTAGGTTGCATAAATATCATTATCAGGTCAATAGTTTTTCCAGTGTAGCTTCAGCTTCATTTGATATATGTCTTCAAACAGCGGAACCTGGAAATCACATCTAAATATTCCAGCGAGAACTTGAATCTATTTTGGTTTGCCTCCGCTTTGAGTTGATTTACACTGCCAGGCCAAGTGGTTAATCTTTTCTATAGTTTCAAAAAGAAATCGCAATACTTTGTCCCATCTTCAGGAACTTGTTAGCCTGAGATTTTGGAGTCCTCGGCCCTGTCCCACTCAATTTAATTTAGAAAAACAAAATGCATTAAATTTCAATATTAGTCTACAAATTTCAGAAAAGTTTATATTTTCACTCGACGCGCTGCGCGCGCGGAGCAATTGGGCGGCTGGACTTGCTTTCAGGGACCGTTCTGTACGACCCTCCACCAGATTATTAGCTTAACAAACATAAATGTCCATTGCATTGATATTGCTTCAATACTTCTTCCATTCAGAAAATCACCTTCAGCATTTAAGCAAAATAAATGCAATCAATTATACAACTTTGCACCAACCACATTGGCCTTGTGTGCTGAATCTTTGGAAAAACTTTAAAATCCAGCTCGATGCGCATTTAAGTTTCCTTTGCGGGTGGAAAGTTTCTGCAATCAGTTCCTTTATGTTATCCTTTCACCAATCGTCCTGACTAGTTTATGCAAATTCCCAGTCCTCCAAAACGACAAGCTTGGTGCTTATTGAACGACAACACCACAAAGTTGCAACTAACGAGCAATTGCCATCATGAATGCCCTCAATTAAATGAATTTGATCTTCATTATTAATCCACACCCTGACTACACACGCGTCGATGCTGTATTCCCTGGATCCTTGTTTTTAATTGAGGTGATTTAATGGACTCCAAGAGATACATTTTGGCTTCAGGTTTATTGCACTTATCCCAAAGGAAGGCATGCATGACAAGCACTAAAACACATCCTGGTATTGAAGGCTGGGCAATTTAAGTTTTTCCATTTAATGACACCAACGACAATGGACTGGGTTGGCCTCAAATGAATCGTCGGCCTCGTCATTACTATTAGCACTTTTACTTCATGGTCTAAGGTGCAAACTGGAGTTGCATCTTGATCTTAATGGAGTGCATGGAAACCAAAAAAACGAAGAGGGTTCCTCGTCCCTAAGTGGTTATGTTTGAAAATGAAATGCATTTAAGCTTAGGTAGGGATGCCATCATGCGGAAATAATATCACTGTAGAAGACTATTTCCTGAATATCACTTTTGCTATAGAAATAAAATTTTTTGAGAAAATTTTTCGTTGATAATAAATAAAATCCGTTGAGCAAAATTTTCTTCATAAGAAAAAAACAATTTTGAAAAAAAAATTTCTGTAGGAAATAAAATTGTTTGCGACAAAATTTCTATAAAAATAAAATTTTGCAAAAATTTTTGTCTAGTTTGCGAAAAAGAAAAAATTGAGAAAAATGTTTCGATAGAAATAACAATTCTGACAAAGATTTATCGTATAGGAGATACAATTTTGAGCAAAATTTTCTATAGAAATATAAAATTATTAAGAAATTTTCTATCGAAATAATAGATTTTCTTGAAAATTTTAATAGAAATTTTGTATAGAAATAAAATTTTCTGAAAATTTTCTATAGTAATAAAATGTAGAGAACATTTTCTATAGAAATAAAATTTTCAGAAAATTTTCTATAGAAATAAAATTTTCAGAAAATTTTCTATAGAAATAAAATTTTTAAAAAATTTTCTATAGAAATAAAAATTTCAAAATATTTTCTATACGCAAATAAAATTTTCAGAAAATTTTTCTATAGAAATAAAATGTTAGAATATTTCACGATAAAAATAAAATTTCTAACTAAAGCGGAAATAAAATGTTGAGAAAATTTTCATACTACATCTAAAATTTTGAAAAAAAATGCTGAGACAAATTTTTTATAGAAAATGAAATTTAAGAAATTTCTATAGAAAAATGTTGAACATTTTATGACAATTTTAAAAATTTTCTATAGAAATGAAATATGAGAGAAAATTTTAATGAATTAGAACATCATGAAATAATTTGCAGAAATTTTCTTGAAAATAAAATTCTATAAAATGACTTTGAAATTCTTGCTATACTATGAATCATCAGCGGACAATAATATTTCCTGAATATCCTTTTTCTATAGAAATACAATTTTCAGAGAAATTTTCCTATATAAATTAACATTTTGACAAAATTTTTTCATAGAAATACAATTTTGAAAAAATTTTCTGTGGAAATAAAATTGTTGACAATGTCTATAAAAAATAAATTGCAATTCTTTGAAAATATTTTCTATAGAAATAACAAATTTTGACAAAATTTTCTATAGCAGATACAATCTTGACAAAAATTTCTATAGAAATAAAATTTTCGAGAAAATTTTCTTATCAAAATATAATTTCGAAAATTGTCTAGAGAAATAAATTTTCTGAAAATTTGTATAGAAATAAAATTTTTATTTAAATTTTCTATTATAATAATGTTGAGAACATTTTTCAATAAACAAAATGATGAGAAAATTTTAGAGAAATAAAATTTCAGAAATTTTTCTATCTAGAAATTAATTTGAAAAAATTTATGGAAATTAAATTTTCAGAAAATTTTCTATAGGAAAACAATTTCAGAAATCTTTCTATAGAAATAAATTTCAGAAAATTTCTATAGAAATGAAATTTTCCAGAAAAGTTTTCTATATAAATACTTTTCCTGGCTTAGGAAGCCCCGCCTTGTTCAGCGGTGTGGAATTATCCCACCTTCAGTAATTCGGTGACTTTTCTGAGTGTTTCAAGCTACTCAAAGTGATATCACCGCAATTGTGCGACACGTAAAAAATCTTTGACAAAATTTTTCTATAGAAACTTAAAATTTGTGAGAAAATTTTATAGATTATACAATTTTCAGAGCATTTTCTATCGAAATATAATTTTCTTGAAAATATTGTCTATAGAAATAAAATTTTCTGAAAATTTTGTATAGAAATAACATTTTTTGAAAATTTTGTATAGAAATAAAATGTTGAGAAAACTTTCTATTACAACAAAATGATGAGAAAAGTTTTATAGAAATAAAATTTTTTATAGAAAAAAAATTTCAGAAAATTTTCTATATAAATAAAATTTTCATAAAATTTTCTATAGAAATAAAATTTTCAGAAATTTTTCTATAGAAATTAAATTTTTAAGAAATTTTCGATGGAAATAAAATTTTCAGAAATTTTTCTATGAAAATAAAATTTTCAAAAAATTTTCTTTAGAAATATACTTTTCCTGGCTTAAGGAGCCACCTCCTTTTTCAGCGGTGGAATATCCCATCTCAGTGATGCTGGTGACATTTCTGAGTGTTTCAAAGCTTCTCAAAGTGATATCACCGCAATGTGGAACGAACAAAATTTTGACAAAATTTTCTATAGAAATAAAATTTTGAGAAAATTTTCTATAGATATACAATTTTCAGAGAATTTTCTATCGAAATATAATTTTCTGAAAATTGTCTATAGAAATAAAATCTTTCCTCGAAAATTTTTGTTATAGAAATAAAATTTTCAAAAAAATTTTCCTATAGAAAATAAAATTTTCAGAAAAGTTTTTTATAAATTAAACTTTTGAAGAAAATTTTCTATTAAAATAAAATTTGAGAAATTTTTTATAGAATTTTAAGACATTTTCTATAGAAATGAAATTTGAGAAAATTTTCAAAGAAAGTGAAATTTTGAGAAAATTTTTTATAGAAATTAAATTTTAAGAACATTTCTATAGAAATGAAAATTTTTGAAGAAAATTTTTCTATAGAAATGAAATTTTGAGAAAATTTTCTATAAGAAATAACATTTTGAGAAAAATTTTCTATTTAAAACAAAATGGTTGAGAAAATTTTTATAGAAATAAAATTTTGTATAGAAAAAAAATCAGAAAATTTTCTATAGAAAAAAAATCAGAAAATTTTCTATATAAATAAAATTTTCAGAAAATTTTCTATAGAAATAAAATTTTCAGAAATATTTCTTATAGAAATGAAATTTTAAAAAATTTTCGATGGGAAATAAAATTTTCAGAAAATTTTCTATAGAAAATATAATTTTTCATGGCTTTTAGGGAGCCACCCGCCTTTTTCAGCGTTGGAATATCCCATTTCAGTTAATGCTAGTGACATTTCTGAGTCTTTCAAAGCTTCCCTAAATGATATCAACGCAATGTGGAACGCCGTTCATACTCGGCTATAAAAAGAAGGTCCCTTGTAATTGAGCCTAACATGGAATCGGGCAGCACTCAGTGTCTTATCAAGTTCGGACCAAACCTAACCTTTTCCTGGCGTGACTGCCGAACTCGCGGCCAATTCAAAATCCTAGCTTTTTAAAACGTACATCAACAAAATCCCCAATTGTTGCTTTAATTATATGATATCCTCACTATGGCATCCCTAACACTAATTGTTGCTATATCAAGGTATAGAGAGCAATCATTCGTATTACATGTGCGTCAAGAAGGAAGAAAGGTGTTTTTATGCTTCGAATTGATGTTTATTGCAACGCCATTATGCCTTTTAGGGGGTCAATTGAGATATCCGTTGTTGTTCTCTAATGCCAACCCCAATGAGTTCAACCTCTCAAATACGGACTGGGAGGAAAGGATGGCCTTACAGATGCATAATGGATGGATGAGTGCACAATCATGGCTTTATAGTTCACAGTGACCACGGCATCTAACCGACCAACAAACCAGGCAACCAGCCAGCCATCCATCCATCCATCCATCCATTTATTCATTTATGTGTACTGCTTATGTTCAGTGCATATAGTATTCGATCATTCCTATTTTTGGTCGCTGGGTCTATGTCCATCTCTCCAGCCGCATGCGGATGAGTGCATTTCTTTTATTTCGTTTTTCCTGTCGTGGTTTATTTGTGGTTTGACATGGTTAATTATATGTTTGCTGTTGGCCTGCTGGTCCGTTCCTCGAAGTCCATATTCCATGCTGTTTGCTGCTCATATTATTGCTGAAATTGGTGCTAGTGATGATGATGATGATGGTGGTGGTGATATATGCTGCCTCTGCTTTCATAGGAAAGTAGGAAAATTTCGTTTGTAATTCACCATTTTTTTTTTCTTTTCATCTTCAGTTTCTTGTGGCGAACACAACGAATACCACAAACAAACAACCCAACGTCCAATTTCAATCAAGGCAAAATTTTCTTTCGTATGGGTCCATGGAACCCGGCAATTTTCCTCATACGCCCCAAATCACATTGATCGCACCACTCCCCTCGCCATCACCATCGCCATGAATCTTCGAGCTACTTCATTATCTCCATAATTTTCGAACTTTTCGCTTTGGCTTTATTGCTATACTTGGCGGTGGTGTTGTTGTTGTTGTTGCTTTTGTAGTACAATTTGTGAATACGCTGCTGACAAGTGTATTTATCTCAATCTTTTTCCTGTGAACTCTATGAATAAACTCCTCGCTATCGTATAGCTGTGTCTTCAGTTTTGATTTTATGTTTATCTCTACAGTGGGTTGGAAAATTCAATTCAAATGAATTTGGTATCAAACAACATAAAGCGATCGAATTTTCGTATTTTAAAAAATTAACAATTTTTTGGAAAGGAATTACTTGTTCATATCAAATGAAAAACACAAAGACTACTGACTATTTACTATGGATATAAGGTCATCAACTTCCTGAAATGACAGCTGCTATTCACTGCAAAAACAACATTTGCTTTATGCCATTCAAAATCCGATCCACATATGATTTAGTCCCACTGTATTCT
>PGFW01008150.1:41682-51781 GCA_003123925.1 Haematobia irritans | reverse complement strand
CACACATACATTCGCTAAGTAAAGTGGCCCACTTTGTGTTGTATGACCTTAATTGTCATATGACCCTCATAGCCTCAAACTCATCGTGCAATCACATTCACTGGCCTACAAAAATACTTGGGCTCTGGCTAAAGGATTTCCATGCTTGGTGTTCTTGTTCAAGATACGGGAAGTTTTCATTACTATCTTTCTAAAGCTTTCATCTATGCCAGCAGCAATCCACATCGGTGGCCCTATGGTCAACAACGGGTTTTTGGGGTTTAAGGGTCGAACGAGAGTCGTTTGGTTTGGTTGGATAGGATAGGATAGGCTGGTGGTTAGCCACAGTAGGGTTGATCTGTTGGTCGACCGATTTTGTTGGTCGTTTGGTCGGTCATTTGACTGTCTTATTATCATAACATAAAGCATCATCACCTCATATACAAACAACACTCATGGCGGTGAACATACATCGTTACAAGTATTTTGTGTAAACATCTCCCTGTGAGTGGATAAGTGTACAAAAGAATATAATAGTTTGTGTGTGTGTGTATGAATATTCAAACACTACCTGCAAATAGACATACACTAGCCCCATCATCATCTGTAGCAGCAGCAGCAACACAGAGAGAGAGAGCGAGAAAGAGAGGAACCCTTTTTGCTTGTATCCAGAATTGTAACAATGTAATGCATGGTAAAAATTCACAGAGTCCACCAACAACACATAGAAAATTAAATGCAATGTTTATTAGAGCGGGAACAAACTCATGTTCTTCATTTTAACCAAAACTTAGTTGTTTTGGTAACTGATGATTATGACAGATTGCAAATTTGGACAAAATTCTCTCCTCCCTCCCCCAAATTAATCAATGTTAAAGATTTTTTCATAGTGGTTAAGTTAACAGATTGTATGGATTTCTGAAAATGGCTATTATTGCGAAATAAAAAGGAAAATTGTTGGACAGCAGTTCTAATCCATTAGTACAAAAAAAACAGTTAGGCAATTACAAGTAATTAAACTGCACAAAAAACTGAGTAATATAATTACTGTCCAATAACATTTCTGATGTCTGGTTCGGTATCAGCGTTGCCAGAATTGTTTTATTAAAAACTGATAGATTTCCCTAAAAAATAAGCTTAATAACAGCCATAAAAAGCAAAATATTTTTTGTTCCAAAAACCAATGTTTTTTATGGAAATATAAAAAATATTAGCTCTATTTGCCGAGGGCACGGATATTTTGTTTGACTAATTATCACAAATGTTTTACTGAAAGGTCTTTTGCTTACTCAAAAAGCAGTCAGACAAATTTTGAATTATTTTGTTGGATTTTTTTTTTCCCCATAAATACTTGCAACGAGGTAAACACACATTTTATTAGCTGTTTTGTCATAAACAAGTCATATTTGGGAAATAATTTGCACAATGACCAATTAGAATGTTGTCGAAATATAGGAATATTTATTGTTTTAATTGCTAACAACTGGAAATCAGTTCAATGGTAAATTGGTAATTTTTTTCCTAGTTTTCAACAAACAAGAACTAAAATCCATTCTTATTTCCTTGCAGATGATTCTACACGGATTGAAAAAGAACTGTTTTCCATATGTTTGGCCCTAATAAACATTATATGTTTGGAACACAAATTTAAACACGAATATTTTGAGTGCAAGGCAAATATGTTTCATAACTAGCATAAACATGTTTGGGACATATTGTTTTATACGTTAGAACATATTATGTTTTGGGACATTAAAATGTTTGTTAAATATAATATGCTTGGATGGTGCAACATAATATTAATTTAGAAATAGCCTATAAACATATATGTGTTTAGATAGCATTGGAGCGCTATGTAACAGGGAGCGATATTGAATTAAGTATGGTTGGTTGTTGCTTGTTATTACAAAATTAACATTTTATTTTTTCCTTGTTGGCAATTATCAGCTATTCTATTGATCTTACAAACTGTGTTGGCCGCTGTTCGAATTTCCCGTCGGCAAAGTAAAATTAAAATAAAAAAATAATCATTACAATTGGATAATTTTCTTCTACAATGTTTGTATTACAGAAAAGGTGCTAAGAACTAAAAAATTCTCGTGGAAGGTGAGAAAGATGTGGGGGAATATACAATCTGGGCAGAAAACAAAATTTTTGAGCATTCAGGTCGAAAACCTATGTTCGTTTTAGAACCTATATACTGCTTTTATTTTTATTAATTCATTATTTGATTGTAATATTATAAAAAATAAATTAAAATTTTGAGCAACAATATTGTTGGTGGAAATTTTTTTAAGATATAATATTTTGGGTGCAAAATGCTTCCAACATATTATATGTTCACATAAATAACATATTGTTTTTTTGGAAGACAACATTATTGAATTTGGGTTGCCAAAAATTACCATAAAATGTTTGGAACTTAGACTACCAAAGATATATATGTTTTGACCAATATGCTTTCAAACATATTTATATATTGGAAGAGATCAAAACATATAAATGTTGCGGCAATACCCAAAAATGTATATGCTTTGAAAGCAAATATGTTTGGGAGTATATGTTACAGAAGCGATTTTTTGTGAGCGTGTGTCAACACTACAAAAAATTCCGTAGTTAAACTAACGAAAAATTTATCTTATTTTCATTGGAACAAAATTATGTGTTTGTAGTTGAATTTTATAATTTTTTTTTTCCAAAATTTTCCACATGTCCAATTAAATTTACCTTTTTTTAAGTATGTCTTCAACACATTTTATTGAACTAAACGTTGCACCCCAAAAAAAAATCGCTTCAGTTTAAACATATTACCCCAAAATATTTTGCTTCAATCATATATATTTTCAGTGATTGGTCCCAAACAAAATTTTGTTTGTATTGTTCAACCCATATTATTGTTTCACCTTAGGGCAGATACACTGTAGAAAAAAAAAAATGTAATTAAATTTTTCGTTTGTGGGGATATATTTTATAAGGGCGCCCAATTGGTTACTTCCATATATCTTTACATGCGCTTACTCTCTACGGTCTCTCTTTCTTAAACACAATTATGTTTATAAGCTATTTCTAAATTATATAATGTTTGCATCTAAAGCATATTTATATTTACAAACAGTTATGTTCCCAAATATAATATGTTTCTAAACATGAATAACAGATTATGGTCCCAAACATGTTAATGCTAGTTTAATGAACATTATATGCTTGCCCACTTAGAAATATTGTTTGTTAAAAATCTGAGTTCCAAACATTATAATTTTGTATACCAAACATCATGGAAAAACTCTGTCGCTGTTGGAAATCTCATTAAAGTGGGAGTACAATTAAGTTCCAATTTTCGTTACAAGGTAGTTCATTTTTTCCTTATAAAACTTCTTTTTCTTTTTCTTCTGTTGAATTGAGACTTTTTTTACGTTTTATATTTGAGATTTAAAATTTTCTTTCCTAATTTTTCTTTGCACACAAAACAATTTTACATTCCCTTTTTTACCTTCGAAGATTATTATTAAACAAGAACAGGACGCATAAACGGGGACAACCAATTTACATCGACGAAGGTTTTGTGCTACTGGAGTGAAAAACTTCATTCTGGTTAAATCGCAAACGTATTGTTTTTTTCCGATAATTTCAAGTAGGAAAATAAAAGAGTGGCTAAAAACCGCTAAAGGACTTAAATGTTAGCTCTAGTTTTTTTCCCCGCCAAAGAACAACTTAACTAAAGCTGGGCCGAGGATCTAGCGGATTAAAACCAAAATTGGGCGCAACACTGCTCCTGGTATAGGTATGGTGGTGATGGATTTGTTAGAAACCCTCATCCCAACTTTGAAGAAGAGACCCTTTGAAAATAATTTAAATACGAGTTTGGCTGATAAGTCCCCGGTCTAAACAAAGAAAAAACCATTTTTTGTCAAAATTCGTTCTTTAATTTATTTCAACATAGTTCCCTTCAAGAGCGATTACAATGATTATAACGACCTATCAATTTTTGATACCATTTTTGGTAGTACTCCTCGGTTTTTGACTCAAAATAGGCCTCAAGTTCGCATCACCTCTTCATTGCAGCCAAATTTTTTCCCTGCGAGATCCTTTTGAATTCTGACGAACAAGAAAAAGTCGTTGTGGGGTCCCAGAATCTGGAGAAACGTGTGGATGGCGAAGCAATTCGAAAGCCCAATTCATGAATTTTTGCCATCGTTCTCAATGACTTGTGGCACGGTGCGTGTTGTCTTTGGTGGAACAACACTTTTTCCTTCTTCATATGGGGCCGTTTTGCCGCGATTCGACCTGTCAAAACGCTCCAATAACGCCATATAATAGTCACTGTTTGATGGTTTTTCCGCCTTCTCAAGATAATCGATAAAAAATTTTTCATGCGCATGCCCAAAAAACAGAGGCCATTACTTTGCCAGCGGACTTTTGAGTCTTTCACGCTTCGGAGACGGTTCACCGGTCGCTTGTCACTCAGCCGGACTGTACTCGATTGGACTCCAGGCAGTGTAGTGATTGAGCCACGTTCATGCATTGTCACATTATCGACGCGAAAAACTCGGTAGTGTATACGAGTTAAAAAGCTGCAAACAACCGCTCAGAATCATCAACATTGTTGTTGGTTTTGGTCAAATGGTGAGCTCGCGCCGCACTCATTTTTGCACAGAGCTGCGCTATCCAAATATTGATGAATTTGATATGACCAACACGTTCCTCCTTTGATATCTTTAAGGCCCTCTTGCGATCTCGTATCAACTTCATTTTACGGTTATTCAAAATTCATTTTTGGTTTTTTTTTTTATTGTCTGCGTCGGTAACCACCGTCTTTCGCGGCGTCCACTTTGCGTTCACCGTCATCCGGTGCTCATTTCGACCACGTTGAAATTTTTGCATACCAATCAATTATTGGTTTTTGATTTGCCTGGGCAGAGTCCGGAAAACTCATTAACAAAGCGCCAAGTTTTTTGCTTCACCGTATTTTTTTCCGCCTTCAGAAAACAATATTTTATCAAAACACGAAATTCCTTTTTTTTACATTTTCTTTTTTTCACCAATAACAAACGTTGCTTCACAAAAGACGCTCTATCTCACAAACTAAATTGGAATTACGACGATCAATTTTGACACGAATCATCTTGAAAGGTTGGTACTATATGTATAAAAATTTAATACGGAGAATTTAATACGAGCGACGCCATCTATGTGTCAGACCGGGGACTTATCACCCAACCTGTTAAAATCATTTCGTGTATAACACTGACCTGTCACTCATCGTTATCCATATGTAGTAGCGAACCAACCTAATATTTCAATATTGCCATAAATTTTTTTTTCTATTCCACTCCAAGTGTCAGTAAGGATGTATGAATATTACATTCGTAAGCATGCAGTATAATTTTCATCACTCGTTTCCACAATTTTCTTCTGTCGTTGACTTTGGTTGTGATTTGGTAATTTTGATTCTGACGGCTTTGATAGCTTTACAGGATTGCTTGGCTGTTTTCTTTGTGGTTTTTTCTGTTGGAAGAATCTTTTTACTTTTTTATTAGCAGGATTTCAGGTTTGTTTTTTTCTTTTGTAATTTCCTCTACCAAGCTCCCGTATTATTTTATTACGCAAAAAATGGTTGGTATGTTGGGGATTCATTTTGCAAAAAAAAAAGAACAAGTGAGACACAACCTAATTACCCCGCAGCATATGTAAACATGTTTGTTAATGTAGTTACCATGCGGGCGATGATCCCGAGATGCCGTAGAGTTTGGTTGGATCATGTGGCAGTGCAGGAGTACATCGTGTGTGTTTGCCATAAACTATTCCATTGTGTGAAGTGTGTTTGTAAGACTAAAATGATTTGCTACTTGTATACTTTAACACATCCCGTATGGTATGAAAATACTATGAATTGCTGCACTTGTCCGTTTTTTGACCAAAAAAGGATTACTGTATCTGAATGTGTATGAGGTGTGTGTGTTGTGTGTGTGTGCTTGGCTAAGGGAATGTAATTTTATTACATTCTTACAACAATTATATGTATGCTGTGGAGTACTTTTTTACAAAGAAGAATCTTCAACAAAAACAGAAAAGAAACAACCGGGAAAACAAGTTATGAAGAAGCTTGCCACCATTCACAATCACACACTACCCCTTGCGATTCATTCAAACAGGCAATCAGGTTAGTCAGCTTACGCTACTGCCAAACAGTCAGTCAGTCAACTAGGAGTGGGATGACGCGTGAGCAGCCAAAAATGAAAGACGATGACGATTGATATAAGCGATGAATTAAAACAAACCAAGACCCACATTCTTATTTTGTTTACTCTCATCAGCAACATCGTTTCATTCAGAAGCAGCAGCAAAACTAATATGGAAAAAGACCAGACAAAAGGGGAATCTTCCAAAAAGTCGGTATATGAACACGAAGGGGTTTTAGGGACGATCATAATCCATAAGAAGAAACTCAAACACAAGATGCCGCCGAGTTTACAAGTCGCGTTGTTAAAACGTATTATGTACATTATTTTCGTTTTACTTGCTCCATCATTCTTTAAAGGAATTCACAATAAACAACTGCATTTCATAGGTCTTGAACGAGGGGGGGGGTTGATGATTGATGATTGATGAAGATGATTGCTGATGGGTCCTGCTGGTCAATCCACTGCCACTGACTCCTATGACAGAGAGATAGAGAAAGAGAAAGGCAACCCGGTTGGTTTCCCTCATTGCAAAGAGCCTAATAATGCATTCAGTTCACGGACATTTGTTGCCTTCGGGAATGAGGCAATTAGACCACATCAAAATAGAACGAAACATCGCCTTTTTGGCCTAGGCCCCGCTATGAATGTAACGGAAGGGGGAACATAATATTGGTGTAATTAAAAACAAATGATTGCCACAAAAATATCCTTCAAGGAATTTCGTAGGAGATTACTGAAAGACTGACATATGGAATGAGTGAGCCAATGGAAACAGACATGAATCCATAAATTAAAGTGAACAATACTTTTGTATTCATGACTAAAGCCTATTAGATACGAAGCTCTTATTGTTTACGCAGAGAGAAAGAATAGAAAAATGTAGACCACAAATTCAAGGGAAATTTATTTTTGAAGAAGAAGGCGAGAGGGTGTGATGCGGAATATAAGCTCCTAATAGTACATACAGAAGATAAGTTATGTTGAAAATCGATGGCTCTACATTTAAACAGCGTTAGTTGAAAAGTTCCCGTCTGTTAAGGAACGATACTAGAATTAAACAAGACCCACATTTTATTTTGTACTCTCATCACAACATATTCATTCAGAGAGCAGCGCAAAACGAAATATGGAAAAGACAGACACAAAGAGGAATCTTCCAAAAGTCGGGCATATGAACCACGAAGGGGTTTAGGGACGATCATATCCATAAGAAGAACTCAAACAAAGATGCCCGAGTTTACAAGTGTAAACGTTATTATGTACATATTTTCGTTTTTGCTCATCATCTTTAAAGGAATTCACAAAACAACTGCATTTCATAGGCATCTGAACGATGATGATGATGAGATGATGCTGATTGCTGATGGTCTGCGACTGCAGCGTTGCCATTTTGGTCCGATCGACAAAATGGCAGCAAAAGATTTAAATTTTTAAATTTGTGTCGATGGTGGACCAAACGAATTTAGCTATATTTGGTCCATTTCATAAATTTGGTCAAATTTATAAGAATTTTTGTAGACGAGTTATTTTAAATTTTTTATACAATATTCAATATATCTATGCACTGAAAAAATATTTCTCGGTGAGCCCAAAGATTTTCATGTCTTTAAATACGAATTGCGATTTTTTGCTTAGCATAGACAGACAATCATTTCTCTGACATAAAAGTTTTTTTTTTTTTGTCCAAAATTCGGAAATTTGTTTAAACTTATGTTTTTAGAAGACGTTTTTTATTTGAAAACATAAAATAATTTTCGACTTTTATGTCGTAGTCATGAAAAAGCTGGAAGAATAATAATTAAAAATTTGTTTTTTAGGAATCAAGTACGCAAAACTTAAATTTTAAGGTGAATTGTGAAGTAAGGGTCTTCAATTTTTCGCTTCTATGGCTCCAGATAAATATTAAAGATCATTGGTGAAAAGAGACAATACCGTAAATGTTTTTTATCAAGAGTGTGATTAGATACCATTTCAATCACAGAAAATCGAAAAAAATTTCGCGTTTTAGGTCTTGGGTAAGGTTTTATATCTTTTTGAACAATTTTAACCCCTAAACTCGAATGTGCGCAATAAGTGAAATAGTAGGATTGAAAATTTGGAAATCTATATATTCTCTCAAGAAGTATAATCGGGAGAATCTTCATGGGACTATGTCAATATAAACCAAATGCTTGACTGTTGTGGTCTTTAACTACCTTTAAGTCGAAAGTTTTAGTCAAATTTTTGTAATTGACTTTAATAGTTGAAAAATCATGTCGACCGCTATGGTAGATCATATCAGTCCATTCTGGTTTACTTAACTGTTTTATAAAAGCATAGTACAACATATAAATATTTGTTAAGGCATTTTTTCTTCGAATTGCAAATTGTGCGTTGAAGGGAATTTTTTGGTCTGATTTTGGATAAAATATTCGGTCAAAAATAATTTCTGTTGTTGGCAACGCTGTCCTGCTGGTCAATCCACTTGCGCATCTTGCAGCAGAGATAGAAACAAGAGAGATAGTACTTTTTACAAAGAAGAATCTTCAACAAAAACAGAAAAGAACAACCGGAAAACAAGTTATGAAAGAAGTCTCTGCCACCATTCACAATCACACACTACCCCTTGCGATTTCATTCAAACAGGCAATCAGTTAGTCAGCTTACCCTACTGCCAAACAGTCAGTCAGGCAGTTAGTCAGTCAACTAGGAGTGGGATGACGGGTGAGCAGCCAAAATGAAAGACGATGACGATGATATTAAGGATGAATTAAAACAGTTCAAACATATTTGCAGGAAGAACATATATTATTGGATACTGCCGAAACATTAATATGTTTGTTTTATGTGAACATATTATATGTTTGGAAGCATTTTGAGCCCACAAATATTATATGCTTGGAAGAATTTTTTCCAAAGACGATTGTGCTCATTCTCTAACATACTCGTTATATTTTCACTTCCACGAAATATTTTAATTCTTGGCACCTTTTTCTGTAATACAAATAATGGTGAAGAAATTATTCACTTTTATAAATTTTTTAAATTTTACCTTTCGCCAGCACGGAGAATCGAACCGAGGACCATACAGTTTGTAAGCCAACACACTATCCACTGGGCTACGTAGCTGTTATGGTCACCAGCAGATAATTATCGTTATAAGTTACATTTATATAGCATAGTTTGCAGCGCCCACGAGCCCATGCAAACATAACATTTGTTTGCCACGTGGAGCAGGAGGGTTAGCATGTCTGGGGCTGCATGCAAAGGGTCGTGGGTCAATCCCTGGTCCGACGAACATTTTTTTTATTTACACATTTATATTTATACTATAATAAATTTTTATAATGAAACTTCGAAATGTGGGGGTTATTAACGATTTATAGCATACAAGTGCTGATATAAACGAAATTGACTGATTTCTGGATAAAAATACTTTTTTTGGATAAAATATCACAACATATGTATGTTTAGTCGAAATTTGTAAATTTATATATGTTTGCATTCACACATATGTATATTATGAAACATTTATGCCCCAAACATAATATATTCTAATATATTAACATAGATGTCCCAAACATTTAGTGTTAGTTTAGGAACATTACATGTTTGCACTTAAATATATTGTGTTTTAAAATTGTGCCCGAAACACACTTTGTTTATATCGGAACATATGAAAAACATATTTTTCTAAGAGTGAATAGTGGCTGATAAGTCCCCGTCTAACAAGAAAAAACACATTTTTTTGCAAAATTCGTTTTTATTATTCAACATAGTTCCCTTCAAGCGATACAACGATTACAACGACCTTCCAATGGATACCATTTTGTGAGTACGTCCTTCGGTTTGCCTCAAAATAGGCCTCATTTTTGGCGATCACTCTCTTGCCAGCCAAATTTTTTCCCTGCGAGCATCCTTTTGAGGTCTGAGAACAAGAAAAAGTCGCTGGGGGCCAG
>PGFW01008150.1:15308-26883 GCA_003123925.1 Haematobia irritans | reverse complement strand
GCTCAAAAGCTTCCAAACATCATAATATGTCACATAAAACAAACATATTCCGATGTTTCGCGGCAGATAGCCAATAATATGACTGTTCTTCGCTGCAAAATGATTGTGGAACATATGTTGCAACAGAAGCGATTTTTTTTTTGAGGGGTAGATTTCGGTGATGGACACAGTCAAAGAATGAAATAAGCATGAATAACTTGGACCAAAAAAATTAATCTTCTCTACTTCTACACAAAGAAACAGTCGATCCAATTGTCAAATTTGATAGTTACACTTACAGAAATCAAATTAAATTAAGTTTAAAAACAATCGTTTAACTGAGTAACAATTTCTAATATACTGCTACTCTAGGTAATGCCTCAATGGTTAGTGAATATTTATTAATATTTACTCACGCATCATAGGGACTATCTAACAGGTATAAAAATATCGTTTAATCTTTAGAAGAAATCTAGTATTAACACTACTCCCCACCATCAAGAGGAAAAGTAGCATTTCGGGTTTTTTTCTACCCTTCCTCTGCTGCATTGATTACCCAATTAACTTTAGGTCTTAAAACCAAAAATTCAGACAAAGGCCACCCAGACACATAGATAAAGACCTGCTCATTTCCATGCCACAGTTGTTACCCTCACCCAATTCAGTCATGAGAATCCAACTGGAATCCATAAGTAATGAATTTCATTGCCGTGATATAAGTCGGTTCATTGCGAAAATGAATATATTTTTGGGTGGCATATGAAAGTGGCCTGATGTGTTGACTATTATTAAGTTCTTCATCTTCAAGAAACAAACAGAATCCCATTTAAGGGATATCGAATAACAACAGAGAAGAAATCCTCCCTATTGGCCTACTCTGAATATATAAAAATACGGTTAATACATAATTTTCATTATTCTTAATATTCCCCAGGATTCATTGATGCTTGAAACGAAAGTCGAATATAGGAAAAGGATGCAATAATTTCTCTTGGTCTGTTATTTGATAGAGAATGGAGCACAATAATGATGTAGACTTTACTTCATTTAAAAGTTAATACATCATGAGGTGACTACAGCAACAATGATGATAGGATGCTTATTATGCCTTTGTTGGGTAGGTAGGACAGCAAACACAAAAAACAAATATCGTCCATAGTTTACAATTAAAATTTTTAATGCATAGGTTTTAGAACAAATATAACGTTGGTCCCTTCTCAAATGTGAGAGACATTTAATCAAACATTTAATTGGATCACTTAATTTCGTGATTAAAAGTAAAAAAAAAGTTTTTTTTATGAATATAATTGGAAATATTGGCCTTTAACATTTCGTGATTAGAGAACAAAAACATGTGTTCGAATCATTCTCTCAAAGATGTCAACTAGATGTAATCTATACGGATTTCAGCAAGGCGTTCGACATGGTGAATCATAGGCTGCTATTGTACAAATTAGATGTTTTGGGATTTCCACCTATTCTTCTCCGCTGGATCGATTCCTACTTGCATGGTAGAACTCTGTTCCTTGCATTGATAATGCTAGTTGATTCTTTATTTCTTCAGGGAGGACATTGACAAGTTAGCTGTTTGGGTGGCTTCTAATTGTATGTTAATCAATCTTGTGAGAGTGTAGAGATACATTTTCTCGTAGAGTTTAGTGAGCAGACTGAATACTATGTTGGATTACTATGGTTGATGAATACTATGGTGATCATTAATTCTACGAAGAGGCTCTTTTACGACTCTGTTAGCACCCATATTGAGAATAGGTTGAGTTAGTTAGGTTAAGGCATAGGTTAGGTTAGGTTAGGTTAGTTTAGGTTAGGTCTAGGTCTAGGTAATAGGTTATGTTAGATTAGGTGGGCAGCCCGAGTAATCAGACTCACATTAGACTAGATTCAGTCCATTTGATACCACAATGTGAACTTCTCTCTTATCACTCGAGTGCTGCCCGATTCATGTTAGCTCAATGACAAGGGACCTCTCTTTTTATAGCGAGTCCAGAACGGCGTTCCCAATTGCAGTGAAACCACTTAGGAAAACTTGAAACCCTCACAAAATGTCACCAGCATTACTGAGGGGGATAATCACGCTGAAAAACTTTTTGGTGTTCGGGTCAATGCACAGAATCGAACCCACGACTTGGTGTGCAAGGCGAGCAATGCTAACCATTGCACCACGGTGGCTTCCATATTGGAGTATACATGTGTTGTTTACTGATCGTATTGAATCTGTACAGAAGCAGTTTCCAGTTTTTGCTTTGAGGGCCTTGGCTGGAATAATTTATACGATTTACCTCCATATTCTATTCTAGTCTTATGTTAATTGATCTTCCATCTCTTGAACATAGAAGGTTTATTCACGGTATTGTGTTTCTCACTAAACTTATTAATAGAGATACTGATTCGCACTACATCGGGAATTTGCTGTAATGTTCCAAATCGTATAACTAGGAACTTTATATTATTAAAGACAGAATTTTGCAGTCATAACTATGAGTTATTTAATCCACTTAATGTTTTGTATAAAAACTATAAATCAGGCTAATTCATGCTGATTTCTTGTAACTGATTAGATCCTGCCATCAAGGAGTTGTTTTTTTTTTTTAAATTTTAACAAAACAGAGTTTCTGATCAAAGGATGTTGCCTCTAAAATTTCCATCTGTATAGATAAAAAAATGTTATCTGCTGCTGCAATCCAATTGCGTTTCTATGATGCCTGTTTTCCGCGCCTTTACCGTCTATTATGCGCGAACTTTTTAAACTTTGTCTGTTAGGTTCGGTAGGTGGGCCCGATGTATTCCAGGCTCACTTAGAACTGATTCAGTCCATTGTACTTAACACCATTGAAGGACACCTTCTCTGTTATCACTCGAGTGCTGCCGATTCCATGTTAAGCTTAATGACAAGGGACCTCCCCTTTTTACTAGCCGAGTCCGAACGGCGTACACCACATTTACAGTGAAACCAACTTGAGAGAACTTTGAAACCATCAGCACATGTCACCAGCAATTACTGAGGTGGGATAATCCATCGCTGAAACAATTTTGGTCCAAAAGCGATTATTCATTATAAATATAGATTTGAAGTTATTGGAAAGGTAATGAGATTAGCCGTACAACCAATCTTACAATAAAATTTACATTTCGTAAAAATTTTCTGAACCAAATTTTTGCAAAAGTGTTATAGCAGTTTGAAATTAATTGATTGTGGGTCGAAGGTTTAAAATTTTGGCAAAACTGCGACAATTATTAATACATTTTTTTGTTTTAAATCGATATTTTGATTAATTGGCGGCTAAATTTGAGTCGAGATAGGTCACATATCAGCGATCGAATGGAAAAAATGGTCCGGAGCGATTGAAAATCAGCGGGGCGAATCGCCCGCTCAATCTCTGCTCTCTGACCCCATATCTGTTTAGTATATGTTGAACCTTTATTGAGTACGGCGAGCCCCTTATTGACAACAAAGGGGTCCTACTAAGAGCATATCGAATGACTAGCGTTGGTAGTACTTCTGACGTCACTGTGGTAATACTGACCTATAGGGTCCCTTTGCCCACTTGTATAAAATCACTTTAATTGTATGAAAGTTATATAGAATTGTATGTCCCGGCCTTGCTATTTAGCCCGTGTAAATAATAATAAAATAAAAAATTTAACAACGAGAAAAGGTTTATTAAAATATTCCCATTAAGATTTTATACACTTTTGCATCAGTTTGAACCAATTGTCGAAGCACTTTTGCCACTCTGACTGAGTTATCTCCAAAAAAATTGTATTCTGAACGCATCAACCGCTACTTCAGGTGTCGAAAAACACTGATCTCTCATTTATTACGTATGGGAATAAAACAAAGTCTTTCGGTACCAGGTCAGGACTATACGGTTCAAAAATGCAGTGTTTTGAGCCGATGTGTTAAAGCTATCGGTTGGTTTTCCCAATTTCTCTCAAAAGAANCTCGCTGTGGTACTTACTGACCTATAGGGTCCCTTCTGGCCCACGTGGAATATAGAATTCTATTTAATTGAATTGAAAAGTTATATATATTGTCCGGGCTGCTATTAGTTGTGTAAATAAAATAAAATAAAAATAACATATTAACCAACGAGAAAAGCTTCATTAATATTCCCCATTAAGATCTATACACTTTTGCATCAGTTTGAACCAATTGTCGAAGCACTTTTGCCACTCAGACTGAGTTATCTCCAAAAAATTGTATAGAAGAGAGATAATTTACGGCTTGAAATAAACGAAGCCTTTGACGAGTTGTTGGGACACGTCCCCAAAAAATCAATTGTCAAGATTAAATGAAAATGTTAAGATAATGTAGAACCATTATAGTCAGAAAAACTTTGCCATACGAAATCATTTCGAAACTAATAATCCCTATGAAAGCGTACAGTTTGGACATCGTCTGTAGCACATCCTTATGTTTAAGATGCTGCACATGGTTGGGGGAGTTGATGTCGAATACATGTATAAAGTAATGTCCAAGTATAGAACCCAAACGTAATGGCCTTTCCAATCGCCAATACGAGATGACCATCGATCATCATGAACAGTATATTGAAATCGGTCGCTTAAATAATATTCCATTAGTTTAATTCAAATATTGGAGATTTAAACATATTTACTAACAGGTTCCTGATAAAGTCGCGGTCTGACACATAGATGGCGTCGCTCGTAATTGAATGCATGATTATTGTTTATACATATAGTACAAACCTTCAAATGATTCGTGTCAAAATTATGACGTCTGTAAGTCAATTAGATTATGTGAGATAGAGCGTCTTTTGGTGAAGGCAACTTTTGTTAAATGGAAAAATGGAGGGTTACGTTAGGTGGCAGCTCGATGTACAGGCTCACTTCGACTATTCAGTCCCAATTGCTGATACCACAAGTGTGAACTTCTCTCTATCACTGAAGTGCATGCCCGATTCCATGTTAAGAGCTCAAATGAACAAGGGACCTACTTTTATAGCTTCGAGTCAAAACCGCGTTCCACATTGCAAGTGGAAACCGACTTGAGAGAAGCTTTTGAAACCTCAGAAATGTCACCGACATAACTGAGGTGGGATAAATTCACGCTGAATAAACTTTTTTGGTGTTCGGTCGAAAGCCCAGGAATCAAAATCCACGACCTGTGTATTGCAAGGCGGCATGCTAACCATTGCACCACGGTGGCTCCAAAATAAAAATGAAAATAAAGGAAGTTTCGTTTTCTGGAAGGGAAGAAAATAACCGGTGAGAAGCAAAAAACTTGGCTTTGATATTAGGTTTCCGGACTCTGCCCCAGGGAAATCAACAATAAATTTATTGGTATGCAAAATTCAACGTGCTGAAATGAGCACGGAGGACGGTGAACGCATGTGGACGCCCGAAGAAGTGGTTACCGAACGAAAACATCAAAAATCCACTAAATTGATTTTTGAAATGAACCGTAGAAATGATAGGTTGATCGAGATAGCAGAGGCCTTAATATATATCAAGGAACGGTGTTGTCATAATCATCATCAATATTTTGGATATGCGGAAGCTCTGTAAGCAAAATGTGTGTCCGCGCGAAGCTCACCAAGATATTGACCAAAAAACAACAATTTGTTTGATGAATTCTGCAGGGCGGTGTTCAGCTGTTAACTCGTAATACACCCCGAGTTTTTCCGCTCGATAATGTTGACAATGGAATGAACATGGCTCCATCACTACATCTCCTGAGTCCAATCGACAGTCGGCTGAGTGGACAGGGCGATCCGGAACCGTCTCCGAAGCGTGGAAAAGACTGCAAAAAGTCGCCTGCAAAGTAATGGCCTCTGTTTTTTGGGAGTGCGCATGAGAAAATTTTTATCGATTATCTTTGATGAAAGGAAAAACCATCAACAGTGACTATTATATGGCGTTATTTGAAGCATAGGGACTATCTAACAGGTTTCTATAAAATATCGTTAATCTTTAGGAAGAAATCTAGGTATTAATACACTGACTCCCCCACCATCAAAAGAAGGAAAGATAGCATATTCGGTTTTTTTTCTACCCTTCTCTGCTGCATTGATTACCGCAATTAACTTTAGGTCCTTACAAACTAAAATTCAGACAGGTGCCCACCAACACATACAGATAAGCTGCTCAATTTCGCAATACCACAGTTTGTTACCCTCACCCAATTCAAGTCAATGATAATCCAACTGGAAATCCATAGTAACTTAATTTCATTGCCGTATATTAAGTCGTTCATTGGCGAAATGAAATAACTTTTTGGGGTGGCATTATGAAAGTGGCACTGATTTGAACTATTATTAAGCGTTCTTCATCTTCAAGAAACAAAAACAGAATCCCATTTAAGGATATCGAATAACAACAAGAGAAGAATCGCCCCTTCATTGCCTAACCTCTGATATATAAAAAAAAAATACGTTAAACATAATTTTCATTATTTTCTTAATATTCCCACAGGATTCATTGATGCTCTTGAAACGAAAGTTCGAATTATAGGAAAAAGATGCAATAATTTCTCTTGTCTGCTTATTTGATAGAGAATGGAGCACAATAATGATGTAGACTTTTAACTTCATTTAAAATCGTTAATACATTCATTGGAGGTGTACTGCATCAGCAACAATGATCGATAGATTGCTTATTATGGCTTGTTTGGGTATGGACAGCAATAACAACAAAAAAACAAATATTCGTCCCATAGTTTTACAATTAAAATTTTAATTGCATAGGCTTTGTTTAGAACAATTAACGAGTTGGTCCCTTCTCAAATTGAGGAGACATTTTAATCAAACATTATATTTGATCACTTAATTTCGTGATTAAAAGTAGAAGTTTGTTTTTAGAATATAATTGGTAATATTGTGCCTTTTAATCATTATCGTGATTAGAGAACAAAAACATGTGTTCGAAATCATTCTCTCAAAAGATGTCAAACCTAGATGGATATTCTATTACGGATTTCAGGCAAGGCGTTCGACATGGTGAATCAAAGCTAGCTATTGTACAAATTAGATGTTTTTATGGATTTCGCACCTATTCTCTCCGATGGATCGATTCTATACTTGCATGGTAGAACCTCGTTCCTTGCATTTGATAATGCTTAAGTGATCTTTACTTCTTCAGGAGGAACCAATTGACAATTAGTCTGTTTTGTGTGGTTATCTAATTGTTATGTTAATCAAATCTTGTGAGTCGTCAGAAGAGTGACATTTTCTCCGTAGAGTTTGTGAAGCAGACTGGAATACTATGTTTGGAATGCTTATGTTGATGAATACTATCGTTGAATCATTTCTATACGAAGAGGCTCTTTAACGACTCAGGTTAGACCCATATTGGAGGTAGGTTAGGTAGCTAGGTTAGGTTAGGTTAGGTTTAAGGTTAGGTTAGATTAGGTGCCAGCCCGGATGTATTCAGACTCAAAAACTTAGACTATCAGCCATTGTGATACCACATTGGGTGAAACTTCTTCTTATCAACTGAGTGCTGCGCCCGATTCCATGTTAAGCTCAATGACAAGGGAACTCCTTTTTATAAGCCGAGTCAGAACGGCGCTTCCACATTGCATGAAAACCACTTAGAAAAGGCCTTGAAACCCTCAAGAAATGGTCACCAGCATTCTGAGGCGGGATAATCCAGCCGGCTGAAAACGTTTTGGTGTTTCGGTCGAAGCAGAATCGAACCCACGAAACTTTGTGTGTGCAAGAGCGAGCATGCTAATCATTTGCACCACGGTGGCTTCCCATATGAGTATCACCATGATGTTGTTTTACTGATGCGTATTGAACTGTACAGAAGCAGTTTTCCAGTTTTTGCTTTGACGGCCTTGGCTGAAATAAATTTTATACGATTTACCTCACATATTCTATTCTAGTCTTAATGTTATTGATCTTCCATGCTCTTGAACATAGAAGGTTTATTCACGGTATTGTGTATTTAATAAACTTATTAATATAGATACTGATTCGACCACTAAAAAATCCATCGGGAATTTCTGTAAGTTCCAAATCGTATAACTAGGAACTTTATATATTATTAAAGACAGACAGAATTTTGCAGTCATGAAAACTATGAGTATTTAAGATCCACTTAATGTTTTGTATAAAAACTATAATTCAGTCTATTCATTGATTTCTTTAACTGATTCGATTCCTGCCATCAAGGAGTTTTTTTTTTAAATTTTAACAACAGAGTTTCTGATCCAAGGATTGTTGCCTTCTAAATTTCCATCTGTATAATAAAAAAATGTTGATCCTGCTCATCCAATTGCTGTTTCTAGTGATCACTGTTTCCGCCGCCTTTAACCGTCTATTATGGCACTTTTTAAACTTTTGTATGGTTAGGGTTAGGTGGCAGCCGATGTATCAGGCTCACTAGAACTAATTCAAGTCTCCATTGTAATACCACATTGAAGACTTCTCTGTTTATCACTGAGTCTGCCCGATTCCATGTAAGCTCAATGACAAGGGACCTCAGCTTTTTATAAGCCGAGTCCGAACGGCTCCAACATTGCAAGTGAAAACAACTTAGAGACGCCTTTGAAAACCAAGAAATTACACCAGCAATACTGAGTGGGATAATGCCATCGCTGTAACAAACTTTTTGGTCAAAGCATTATTCATTATAAAAATCAATTTGAAGTTATTGGAAAGGTAATGAAGATTAGCCCGTACAACCTAATCTTAACAGATAAAATTTACATTTCGTAAAATATTTTCTGAAAACAAATTTTTTTTTGCAAGTGTTATAGCAGTTTGAAATTATTGATTGTGGGTCGAAGGTTTAAAATTTTGGCAAAACTGCGACAATTATTAATACATTTTTTTGTTTTAAATCGATATTTTTGATTAATTGGCGGTTAAATTTGAGTCGAGATGAGTCTACATATTCAGCGTCGAATGGAAAAAATGGTCGGCGGCGATTGAAATCAGCAGCGCGAATCGGCCGCTTCATTCTCTGCTTCTGACCCATCTGTTTATATATGTTGAACCTTATTGAGTACCGCGGAGCCTTATTGACCAAGGGTCCCTACTAATCACATATCGAATGAACTAGCTTGGGAGCTCCTTCTGACTCCTGTGGTACTTACTGACCTATAGGGTCCCTTTCTGGCCCCACTTGGAAATATAAAGTTCTATTATAATTGAATTGAAAAGTATATAAATGTGATGTCCGGCTCGCTATTACGTGTAAATAAAATAAAAATAAAAATATTAACCAACGAGAAAAGGTTTATTAATATTCCCCATTAAGATCTATACACTTTTGCATCAGTTTGAACCAATTGTCGAAGCACTTTTGCCACTCTGACTGAGTTATCTCCAAAAAAATTGTATTCTGAACGCATCAACCGCTACTTCAGGTGTCGAAAAAAACTGATCTCTTCCAATTTTTACGATACTGGGAATAAAACGAAGTCTTTCGTACCAGGTCAGGACGTATACGTTCAAAAATGCAAGTGTTTTGACCGATGTGTTAAAGCAACGCGTTGGTTTTCCCAATTTCTCTCAAAAGAATTGACTTTTCTACGTTTTCAAGTGGTACGATGGCGACATGTACAATTTTTCCGAAGAAAAATCATTTGCTTGGTAGGTTTAGTCTTGTGCCGTTCCGAAACGAACTAGTTACAATGAATGGTTCACTAAAAGGAACGACTATCACTAGTTCCATCTCTTTCGTTCTCATCGTTCCTTTTGTCATTTAGTTTTATTTTCAATTTAAGCTCCATCGTTCCGCGGATCGCAGTTTGATTTTTTTACTCTGTTTGAGCTATTTGCCAATTCATTCATATTGGCGCGTATGTATTTAAATCATTGATTGATATGCTGCTATTTTATAGAATCATTAATTCCATCTCAGGCTCTTCACAAAAGACAAAAAAAAATTGTAATTTCTTGCAATGAATAATTTTGCACAGAGTATAGTATTATTAAATCCAAAAATCCATCCAAACTTCCTGGGTTTAGTTACTTCCTTAAATTTTCCATTCCTTTCATAATTTTTTCTTACTATATTACTATAAACTATTTGAAGTAATTTTGTATCTTTCAATTGACCACGAACTTCGTTACACAAAGTAAACAAACAATGTCATGTGTCTTTAGTAGATGGCAGTGATGGCAAATATAAAAATCCGGAACGAAAAGGAACGATGGAACGATTTGAAGGAACTAGTTCCATTGTACAAAAGGAACGATGAGTCCGAATCACTACGGTGAACGATTTTGCCCAAAACTATTGGAAGTGCTTCTTGCGCGAGCAACTTTTGTTGGATTTTGCTCATCATTTGGCTCATTGAAAACCCATACAGTCGTATTTGGAGTATTTTTTTTTTCGACCAATTGACACGAACTTATTTTGAGCGATTGACAAATTGTGAAGGATCCACCGCGAACATTTTGTGATGGTCATATGTTCCTGCAATATTAAATATATGCTGGTCCTGCTAATGCCTAAGGTTGTCTCATTCACACGATAGATCACAGGGACAACTTGCAATCTCAGTTGGCGCACAACATCAATGGTTTCCTGAACAACAACTGCACGGATGAAAAAGACTGTTTTTCATATGTTTGGCTATAAACATTATATGTTTGGAACACAAATTTTTAAACACAATATTTTTGAGTGCAAGCATATAATGTTCATAAACTAGCATAACATGTTTGGGACATATATGTTAATATGTTAGAACATATTATGTTTGGGACATAAAATGTTTTTAAATATAATATGCTTGGATGCAAACATAATATTATTTAGAAATAGCCTATAAAACATATATGTGTTTAGTACTTGGAGCGCTATTTAACAGGGAGCGATATTGAATTAAGTTGGTGGTTGTTGCTTGTTATTACAAAATTAACATTTTATTTTTCCTTGGGCAATTGATCAGCTACTTCTTTGATCCTTACAAACTGTGTGTCCGCTGTTCGAATCCCCGTCCGGCAAAAGGTAAAATTAAAATAAAAAAATCATACAATTGAATAATTTCTTCTACAATGTTTGTATTACAGAAAAAGGTGCTAAGAACTAAAAAAATCTCGTGGAAGTGAGAAAGATGTGGGGGAATATACAATTGGGCAGAAACAAAATTTTGAGCATTCAGGTCGAAAACCTATGTTGTTAGCACCTATATTACCTGTTTATTTTCATAATTCATTATGATTGTAAATATATAAATAAATAAATAAATAAAATTTTGAGCACAATATTGTTTGGGAGAATTTTTTTTAAGCATATAATATTTTTGGGTGCAAAATGCTTCCAAACATATTATATGTTCACATAATAACATATTGTTTTTTTTTTTTGAAGACAACATTATTGAATTTGGTTGCAAAAATACAAAATGTTTGGAACTTAGACTACCCAAACATATATTATTCTTTCAAACATATTATATATTGGAAGAGATCAAACATATAAATGTTTGGGCAATACCCAAAAATGTGTATGCTTGAATCAAAATATGTTTGGGAGTATATGTTACAGAAGCGATTTTTTGTGAGCGTGTGTGTTTGAGCGACCTTCACGAAATTCGTCTTGGAGTGAACTGCGACCTCGGTGGAATTCACTATACCATTAATAAACACTTGGTCCT
>PGFW01008144.1:0-19041 GCA_003123925.1 Haematobia irritans | reverse complement strand
GGAAATGTGAAAAACAACATTTTTTAAATGAAAAAAAACAAAAAAACAGGTGGCCTTAAAAAATTAAAAAATTTATCAAAAATTCTCTCAAAAGTGAAAAAGACCAAAGATCCAAACGAAAAAAAGACAATTTTGAATATTAAAAAAAAATCCTATTTAAAACTGTATTGTGCAAATTTGTATGCTTAAAATCCTAGTGTTCATACACTTTAGAATTCTGGATTATAAATACAACAGAATGGATACTCTATCACAAATCTTTCATCAGCATCATAAGGATGCCAAAATCAGTAATTCCAGTAGCTCGGCTGTTCGGCGGCCTCCTCTACAACGGATATAAAAAGTTCGCTGAAAAATCAAAGACCAGATGGCAAGACCACAGGATTACGATCCCGGTCCTTTCTCCTATGTTTGGGCAAACATTTGGGCCGTCATTTCAATCATCATCATCATAGTCAGCAACAGCAGCATCGGCATCATCACCATACCATAAATCACAATGGTCATATCATTGTCTACAATAGTCAAAGAGGATTTGCGTAGGCTCTTCGACAGATTCTTTTTCATTGAGCTATGAACGCAACTCACGTCTCGATGGATCAATGGCCAATTGGTAATTCGGCCAACTTTTAGGTATACGATTTAAGCTGTGACGAAATGAATTCACTACGCTCATCGGCATCGGATGATTCAACGTTTTAGCCCGATCAAGATTGGGATATGGAAAATTGTTCCTCAAATCAACCACATATCTATATCTCACTACCATATATAGGCGAATAGTAGTTGGATGTCATGATGATCTGGTATGATATATTAGTGAAAGGCGGATAGTGGGTAACTCGAGTTAGCTGATGAGAATAACTGATGGGGGACGATGACCACAAGGAAAATCTAAATGAAAATATCACACAGATACCCTAAAAAGCTGAATCCACTTTAAAACACACAAAAATCCAAATCTCACCAACATCAGCTTCGCAAATACCCCATTCCTGCTCATTTGACCAACATCTTCATCGAGGTTTACATTTAAGTCGTCTATCCATCCACGTCCTCGTTCGAAGTATGTTCACAGGCACATATCCTCAGTATCGGTGTAACAACACGATCCTTAATCCTTGTTCCAGTACACCATTGAGAAGGAGTATGAAATACAAAATGTTCGTAAGACTCAATCGAATTCATCGACGGCAAATGATTCAATAAATCTTCAGCTTCTTCATCATCGCTTCGTCCAAGTAATAAAAGAAAACTATATTTTGGTGATATTTTTCGCGCTAGTAAGGAAAATTCTTAAAAAAATTGGATTTTTTTTTTAATAATGTGCCTTTAAAGGTCTGAAATTATATATTTAAATTAAATTCCCTAGGCTAAATTTTTGTTAAGAAAAACAAAAACAATATTCTTATTTATTAAAAATGTGAATAATGAAAAAACATTGAAAATAAGGAAGTTCAAAGTCCATAAAATTTATATTTAAAAAATAATTTTCAATAACTTAAGAAATGGTAAAAAAAATAAATTTCCATGATACGCTTCACCAACTATATTTTGAGACCGCATTGTCTTAGAATTAAAGTATCTGGGTTTGATGTGAGGCGATGGTTGGCCAAATTGTCTAGCCCAGAATTTTGTTTTTCAAATTACATTTTGCAAATTGTAGTCCTTTATATTATTTAATATTATATATTTTATTTATTTATTTATTTACTTATTTATTTATTTATTTATTTTTTAATTACATTTACAACAAAATATAAATATAATTGTAGCTTTGACTGGCTAAGATCTTAAACTTGTATTTTATTTTATATTATTTCAATTTTAATATTATTTCATTTTATTTTATATTTATTTTTATTTTTATTTATTTTATTTTATTTATTTAATTTTATTTTATTTTATTTTATTTTATTTTAATATTATTTTAATTTTATTTTATATTATTTTATTTTAATTTTAAATTATTTTTAATTTTTTATATTTTATTTATTTTAATTTTATTTTATTTTATTTTATATTATTTTATTTTATTTATTTTTTTATTTTTTATTTTTTTTTTTTAAATATTTCTTAGAGAATTTTTTTTTATATTATCTTCTGACAATAATTTACTGGAAAATCTTGGCGGATTTAAATAATTTCAAATTTCAAGTTTTTTTTAAATAATTTAAACTTAATATAAATTCCGTACGATTATAATGCCTAACTTCAAAAACATATTACTATTTATGGAATGAAAAAAAAAAATTTAAAGAATGGAGTCTAGATTTAATAAAAAAAATAATCGCAAAGGATTGTTCCATTCTTTGTTTAATTAAAAATTTTCTTCATTTTTAAAGAATTATTTATTGCGTAAATTGCATATGTTAAAATTTTAGTTTCTTAGTATTTGCATATTAAAGCATATTTTTTTCGTGAAAATATAATAAATTTTATATGTTGATACAATTTTAATTTTACTAAAAAATGTTTCGCTCTCATGCAAAAAAATTAATCTCATTTATATTGGTGCTAAGCAAATAAAACGATAAAAAAACAACATCAAGTGATGCAGTGCCTCGTGTGACTATTAAAACTAAAAAAACTGGCAAATTTAGACTAGATCCTAGAAAGTATTGTTGTGGTAAGGCAAACAAAAATTAATAATAAGAACTAAAAAAAATAAATAAAAATATTAGGGAATCTCCCAAGATAAAATATAAAATTATTTTATTTTCTAACAAATCAAATGAAAAATTTCAAAAAAAAAAACTGGGAAATTTCCTTTACAAAAAGAAAAAACTAACAAAAAACTAGAAGCATACCCCTTAGACTAGACAAGGTCACATCAATGAAAACCAAGTTTTCGGAGATAGTTCTAAATTCAAGGAAAACTGATTATAACTTAGGTAAAACGAATGAAAACGACGAAACACTATAAAGAAAATTATAAAAGAAAAAGGCACTAAAAAGTTCAAATTTAAAGAAATAAACTAAAAGAGAAAAAAAAACGAAAAGAAATTGGTATACCTGATCATTTATTTCAATTAAATTTAAAATAAAAATTACAAATTGATTTTTCTTCAAAAAAATTTAAACAATAAATTTTTTTAATTTGTAGTAAAACCACAAATAATTATGTAGCAAAAATAAAAATAAATAAATTTTCAAAAATTGTTAAATAAAATGTTCACATTTTATTAGCACACCTTTTCAATTTATATTATAAACAAAACCTTAATTATTTTAAGAAACAAAACAAATTTATAGTTTTTTTAAAATATCAAAAAAAAAATCAAATTTTTCGCAGCAACAAAAAAAATTAAAAAAAAAATGCTAACGAACTGATGTAAATAGATCGAGAGTCTTTAGAAATAATGTTTGATTAAATTAATTTATTTAAGAAAAAAAATTAGATTTATTTAGAAAGACAGTCGCGCCTCCCCACCGCTAATATTGAAAATATGGCATAATCATATATTTTATTTCCTTTTATCCAAAAATATGAAAAAAAAACTGGTCCCCCCAAAACATATCTCCCATAAGTTGACATATGTAAAAAATGTATTACCTCTAGAAAAAATTCTTAAAATAAAAAATATTTTTTTTCTTTGCAATAACTTTTCCAACTTGAAATAATTTTACTAAACTCACATCAATGATTTTGACGAATATTATAATAATTGAACATTTCGAAAAAAAACAAAACGATTTACTTCATTATCTGCGGCTAAAACAGATAAAAAACTTAAATATAATAATACAACCAAATCAAAATTTAAGGAAATATTTCCTTCAAAAAAAAAAAAACAAACAAAATTACGGAAAATTATTAGATATAAATATATTTGAGCTGCTAGCCATAAATGTTTTTATTAATTTCTTATTTATTAAAAATTAGGTTTAAATATTTGTAGTATAATTTCTTATGAATATTAAAAAATAAATATATCACTATTTTTAAATGAAAATATAATATATATACATTATTAATGAAGAAATTATATGATTTTTCTTAGTAATAACCACCTATACAAATGGAATACTTATACCAAATAATTGTGACAATATCGCTTTAAGTCTATCCATTATAAGAATATAACAAATATAATATTAATGTGAAAAATAAAAAAAAATAATACACCAGTCTTTTATTTTACAATAATTTTGGCACATTAAGGTCTTGCGGCTCTCTCTCTCTCGCGCTTCTATGGCCTTCGCGGTTTTGGTTGGACAAAATCGCCAGATTCCATTCCACGATGGGGTGAAGAATTAAAGAAATAAAGGCTAAACCCATTTATTTTACAATATATTTCTGCCCACATTATTTTTAATGGATTTAAAGGTTTTTTTGTCTGCCTTAATCGAATTCAAACAGCCAAATGGCGCTCATATTTTCCATCGGCCGTCGGGATGATAAAAAAACTGAATATTTAAATTTAATAGAAATTTTTTTTCAAAAATGGTATTTAAACAGAAAATTTGTGTAAAAAATTTTTTTTTTTTAATTTGCTTATAGAAAATTTTGTGTAAAAATTTTTTATGAAATTTTCTAATAGATTTTTACTTTATAAGAATTTAAAATTTTATTTTATAGAAAATTTTGTCAAAATTTTATTTGCTTATAGAAATTTTGTCAAATTTTATTTCTAATTAGAAAATTTTGTCAAATTTTTTTTTATAGAAAATTTTGTCAAAATTTTATTTTTATAGGAAATTTTGTTTCAAAATTTATTTTCTATAGAAATGTTGTATCAAAAATTTCATTTTATTAGAAATTTACGAAAATTTATATATTTGTTTGCGTAAAATTTAAATTTTATTAGAAAATTTTGTTCAAATTTTAATTTCTATAAGAAAATTTTGTCAAAATTTATTTCTATAGAAAATTTTGATCAAATATTTTACTTCCGCTACTAGAAAATTTTGCAAAAATTTTTAGTTTCTATAAGACAAATGTTTGTCAAAATTTTATTGCTATTAGAAAATTTTGCAAAATTTGATTTCTAAATAGAAAATGTTGTCAAATTTTTTATCGAATGCAATTTATTTAAGAAAATGATCAAGAAATATATATGAAAACATAAAGGTTTTTGCCCTCTCACTGTCTGCTGTGGGCCTTCGGCAGGGACTGTGGTCGAAATTTCAATCTAGGCTTCGATTCCACGCTGAGGCGAACAGAATAAGAAGATAAACCAGTCTTTTAATTTTACAAATATTTCTGCTTTTGTAAAATGGTGTGACCAACAGTAACGGCCGTAGTAGCCCATATTATCGCCACCCGTGGATCAAAAAAGCCGATTATTACATTTTGGAGAAAATTTCGTCAAAAATTTTTAATTTCTATAGAAAATTTTCTCCAAATTTTTCTGTAGAAAATTTTTCTCAAAATTTTAATTTCTATAGAAAAATATTTTCTTCGACATTTTATTTTTTAAAGAAAAATTTTTTCAAAAAAATTTTATTTCTAATAGAAACTTTTGTCAAAAATTTACGTCTTAAAAGAAAATTTTATTGCAAAATTTAAACGTCTAAAGAAAAATTTTATCAAAATTTTTATTTGTATAGAAAATTTTTATCAATTTTTATTTCTATATAAAATTTTCCTCAAAATAATTATTTCTATAGAAAATTTTGTCAAAATTTATTTCTATAGAACTTTGTCAAAATTTTATTTCTATAGAAGATTTTGTCAAATTCTATCGCTATAGGAAAAATACCAAAAATCAATCCTTTTAAAAACATAAGGCTTTTTTCCTCCTCTCATAAGTCTCTGTGGCCTTCGGCAGCACTGTGTCGAAATTTCAGCTTTCGATTCAGCGCTGAAGGCGAAAGAATACGAAAAGATAAACGCAGTCTTTTATTTTACAAATATTTCTCCTGGCCTTTGGTAATGGTGGTGACCAACAAGTAAGCGGCCGTATGGTCACACCATATTCATCCTGCCGTGGGATCAAAAAGCCCGATTATTAAATTTTGGAGAATCATATTTTCTCAAAATTTTATTTCTATAGATAATTTATTTCTCGAGCATTTTATTTTTATAGGAAATTTTGTAAAAATTTTTATTTTCTATAAGAAACTTATGTCAAAAAATTACGTCTAAAAAAATTTTATACAACATTTTATTCCCTAAACGAAAATTTTGTAAGAATTTTATTTCTATAGAAAATTTTGGTAAAATTTATTTTCTATAGAAAAATTTTTGGTAATATTTATTTCTATAGAATTTTTATTTTCATAATTTTATTTCTATAGAAAATTTTGTAAAAATTTTATTTCTAATAGAAAAATGTTGGTCAAAATTTCAAAATTTGTATAGAAAATTTTGTCAAAATTTATTTCTAATAAGAAAATTATTGTCAAAAATTTGAATTTCTATAGAAAAATTTTGTGTCAAAATTTGATTTAATATAGAAAAATTTTGTCAAAATTTGATTCCATTTAGTTTTGTTTTTTTATTTTTTTTTTATCTGTTAACATTGTCGTTGTTTTTTTTTTTTTTTTAATTCAGCTTAAAAACCATACATTGACTAAACTAGCAAGAGTAGCTTAACCAACAGAGGAAAAGATGTTTCTCTAAATTTATATTTGGGCAAAAGACCTTATAAGACTGCCAAGATGGTTGGATGGACGCACGTTTTCGGAATTAGCCACCAATTCCTCATCAGGCCATCCTCTTTACTTGCAGGGCAAAACTATCAACCAATTATCAGAATAAATTCAGGGGGCAGTTTATTAAACCCGCAACAAAAACCACACTTGAACCCTCCGAAAAAAGGTTTTACATTGATAGCCGGAAAAGAGATATGTTTGTTTCGAGTTTATTTCGGCATATAGCCGGCTATCAATGTAAAAGCTTTTTCGGAGGTTCAAGTGTGGTTTTTGTTGGTTTAATAAAACTGCCTGAATTTATTCATGATAATTTGTTGATAGTTTTTGCTGGCAAGTAGAAAGGATGCTGATGTGGAATGTGTAATTCCGAAACGTGGCGTCCATGCCAAGCCATCTTGGGGCAGTCTATAGGCTTTGCCCAAATAAATTTGACAAACATTCTTTTCCTCTGTTGGTTAAAGCTACTCTGTAGTTTAGTCAATGTATGGTATTTTAAGCTGAAATAAAAAAAAGCAACGACAAATTTGATTTCTATAGAAATTTTGTCAAAAATTCTATCGTGCTATTAAGAAAAATATCAAAAAATCAATACCTTTTTAATCATAAGAGCTTTTTCTCGCTCTCTAAAAAGTCTCTGTGGCCCTTCGGCAGCACTGTGGTCGAAATTTTCAGCTTCGATTCCAGCCGCTGAGGCGAAAATAGCGAAAGATAAACCAGTCTTTTATTTTACAAATATTTCTGGCGTTGTAATGGTGTGACCAAAGCAGTAGGCGGCCGATGGTCGCCCATATTCATCCTCCGTGGAACATCAAAAAAAAAGGCCGATTATTAAAATTTTGGAGAAAATTTGTTCTCAAAATTTTAATTTCTATAGAAATATTTTTCTCGACTTTTAATTTTACAGAAAAATTTTTGTCAAATTTTATTTAATATAGAAAAATTTTGTCAAAATTTTACGTCCTAAAAAAATTTTATAAAAATTTTCATTTCTATAGGAAAATTCTTGTCAAAAATTTTAGTTGTATAGAAAATTTTATTTTTACAGAAAATTTTGTCAAAATTTTATTTCTATAGAAAATTTTGTTAAAATTTTATTTCTATAAAAAATTTTGTCAAAATTTTATTTCTATAGAAATTTTTGTTAAAATTTTATTTCTATAAAAAATTCTGTCAAAATTTGATTTCTATAGAAAATTTTGTCAAAATTTTATTTCTATATGAAAATTTTGTCAAAAGTCCTATCGCTAAGAAAATTATCAAAATATCAATACCTTTTAAAAACATAACGGTTTTTTCTCCTCCTCTGTCTCTGTGGCGCTCGCAGCACTGTGGTCGAAACTTTCCAAGCTTCGATTCCACGCTTGAGGCGAAGAATAACGAAAGATAAAACCAGTCTTTTATTTAGCAAATATTTCTGCCTTGGTAAGGAGTGACGGCAAGAGTAACGGCCGATGGTCGCCATATTCATCTGCCGTGGGATCTAAAAAAAGGCCGATTATTAAATTTTGGAGAAAATTTTCTCAAAATTTTTTTTTGTAGAAAATTTTCTCAAAATTTTATTTCTATAGAAATATTTTCTCGACATTTTATTTTTATAGAAAATTTTGTCAAAATTTTATTTCTATAGAAACTTTTGTCAAAAATTTACGTCTAATGAAAATTTTATCAAAATTTTATTTCTATAGAAATTTTCTCAAAATTTTATTTCTATAGAAAATTTTCTCAAAATTTTTTTCTAATCGAAAATTTCACTAAAACCGCAAAGTGAACCGCATGCTTGGAAAAAACCTTCCAAAAAAAGGTTTAATGAATAGCGCGATCTTTTTTCGGAAGGGTTCAAGTGGCGGTTTCACTTTGAATTTTAGTGGAACTGGCCTGAATTTATTCTGATACACTGGTTGAGAGTTTTTTGCTGCGAGTAGAGAATGCTGATGAGGAATGTGGTAATGTCGCGAAACGTGCGTGCCATTCAAGCCATCTTGCAGTCCTATAGGCTTTGTCCAAAATAAAGTTTGACATAACATTTATTTGCGCCTCTGTTGGTTAAGGCTAGCGTCTTGTAGTGTAGTCATAAGCAATGGTCTTTAAAGCTGAGATCAAAAACAACAAATAAATTTTTTATACGCCTGCTCCCACACTGCTGGACAGGGTACTTATAAGTTAGTGGCATATGTTTGGAAACACCGCGCAGAAGGAGACGAGATAGACAACATGGTGTCTTTTGGCAAAAAATGCCTTCAGGGTGGGTTCCCTGAGTCGATATAGCGATGTCCGTCTGTCCGTCTGTCCGTGAACACATTTTTGTAATCAAAGTCTAAGTGCGCAGTTTTAGTCCATCGACTTCAAATTTGGCAACAAGTTATGTGTTTCGGCTCAGAAAATAGATCCCTATATGGATTTTGGAAAGAAATCGGTTCAGATTTAGATATAGCTCCATATATAGCTTTCGCCGCGGATATGGACTTATATGGCCCCCGCAGAAGCCGAGTTTTTTAACCCTAATTTGCTTAACATTTTGCACAGAAGAACAATTGGCACGCATAGCTAGAATGGCTAAATCTACTCCCTGTGCAAAATTTCAACCAAATTGGGTCAAAACTTTAGCTTGTAGGACCAATGATTAGTCATATGCGGGCGAAAGATAATATATGGGAGCTATATCTAAATCTGAACGCGATTTCAATAAAATGTTGGCAGGCACTTGACTATAGTAACTAATTGTTTCTTCTTGTGCAAAATGTTAAGCAAAAATTAGGGTAAAACTCTGCCTCTGGGACCATATATAGTCCATATCGGGCGAAAGCTTATATTATGGGAAGGCTATATCTAAATCTGAACCGATTCTTCCAAAATCATAGGGATCTAATTCTGAGCCGAAACACATACTTGTTGGCCAATTTGAAAGTCGATTGGACTAAAACTGCGACCTAGACTTTTGATTACAAAAATGTGTTCACGGACAGACGTGACAGACGGACATCGGCTATATCGACTCAGGAAGCCCACTCCTGAGGCATTTCTTGCCAAAGACACCATGTGTCTATCTCGTCCATCCTTCTGGGTGTTGCAAACATATGCACTAACTTATAATACCCTGTTCCACAGTGTGGAGCAGGGTATAAAAATTATTTGTTGTTTTTGATCTCAGCTTTAAAAAACGCATTGCTTTTGACTACACAACAAAGAGTAAGCTTAACCAACAGAGGAAAATAATGTTTTGTCAAATTTATTTGGAGCCAAAAGCCGCTTATAGAGCTGCAAGATGGTTGAATGGAGCGCACGTTTCGGATTACCAGCATTCCTCATCAGCATTCTCTACTCGCAGCAAAAAACTCTCAACCAGTTTATCAGAATAAAATTCAGGCAGGTTCAACTAAAATTCAAAGTGAACCCATGCACTTGAAGCCTTCGCGAAAAAAAGATCGGCTTATCATAACTTTTTTGGAAAGGTTCAAGTGCGGTTCACTTTGGGTTAGTGAATTTTTCGATAGAAAAAAATTTGTTTTGAGGAAAATTTTCTATAGAAATAAAATTTTTGGAGAAAATTTTCTATAGAAATAAAATTTTTGATAAAATTTTCATTAGACGTTAAATTTTTGACAAAAGTTTCTATAGAAATAAAATTTTGACAAAATTTGGCTATAAAATAAAATGTCGAGAAAAATATTTCTATAGAAATAAAATTTTGAAGAAATTTTCTTACAAAAAAAATTTTGAGAAAATTTTTCCTCCAAAATTAATAATCGGCTTTTTTGATCCCAACGGAGGATGAATATGGGCGACCATCGCCGTTAACTGTGTCACTCCATACGCAAAGGCAGAAATATTTGTAAAATAAAAGACTGGTTTATCTCGTATTCTTTCCGGCCTCAGCGTGGAAATCGAAAGCTGAAATTTCACCACAGTGCTGCGAAGGCCAACAGAGACAGAGAGAGGAGAAAAAACCGTAATGTTTTTAAAGGATTGATTTTGATCATTTTCTATAGATAGAATTTTGACAAATTTCTATAGATAATAAAATTTTGACAAAAGAATTTTCTATAAATAAAATAAGAATTTTTATAGAATAAATTTTAAAATCTATAAAATAAATTTTACAAAAATTTTATATGAATAAATTTTAACAAAATTTTCTATAGAAGTAAATTTTGACAAAATTTTGCTGATAGAAAATAAAATTTTCATTGAGCAATTTCTATACAATTTTGACTAAAATTTTCTATAGAAATAAATTTTGATAAAATTTTTTATAGAACTAAGCAATTTTGACACAAAATTTCTTATAGAAATAAAATTTTGACAAAATTTTCTGTAAAAATAAAAATGTCGAGAAGATATTTCTTATAGAAATAAAAATTTTGAGAAAAATTTTCCTTCCCAAAATTTAATAATCGCTTTTTTTGATCGCCCACGGAGGATGAATATGGGCGACCATCGCCGCTACTGTTGGTCACACCATTACCAAACGCAGAAAATATTTGTAAAATAAAAGCTGGTTTTTATCTCGTAATTCTTCGCCTCAAGGCGTGGAATCGAAGCTGAATTTCGAACACAGATGCTGCGAGGCCACAGAGACTTAGAGAGGAGAAAACCTTATGATTTAAAAGGATTGATTTTTTGATATTTTTATAGCGTATAAGAAAATTTGAACAAAATTTTCTAATAGAAATCAATTTTGTGCGTTTTGTTTTTTTTTAATTTCAGGCTTAAAACGCATACATTGACTAAACTACAAGAAGTAGCTTAACCAACAGATGGAAAAGAATGTTTGTCAAATTATTTGGGCAAAGCCCTATAGACTGCAAGAATGGTTGGATGGACGCACGTTTCGGAATTACCACATTGCCTCAATCAAGCATCCTCGACATTGCAGCAAACTATCAACCAATATCAGAATAAATTCAGGCAGTTTAATAAACCCAACAAAAAACGCACACTTGAACCCTCCGAAAAAAGGTTTTAGCATTGAAGATAGGCCGGCTTATGCCGAATAAACTCACGAAACAAACATTATCTCTTTTTCCGGCTAAATCATAGTAAAAACCTTTTTCGGAGGGTTTCAAAGTGTGGTTTTTGTTGGGTTTTTAATAAGCCTGCTGAAATTTATTCTGATAATTTGGTTGAATAAGTTTTGGCTGCAAGTAGAAGGATGCTGATGAGGAATGTGGTAATTGCCGAAACGTGCGTCCATGGCCAAACCATCTTGCAGTCTATAGGGCTTTGCCCCAATAAATTTGAGACTTATTTTCCTCTGTTGGTTAAGCTACTCTTGTAGTTTAGTCCAATAGTATGGTTTAGCTGAAATAAAAAAAAAAAAAACAACGACAATGCTTAAAGATCAAACAACCAAATAACATAAACAAAACAAATGGAAATCAAATTTTGACAAAATTTGTTCTATAGAAATCAAAATTTTTGACAAATTTTTCTATAGAAATCAAATTTTGACAAAAATTTTCTATAGAATATAAAATTTTGACAATTTTCTATACAAATGAAATTTGAGCAACTTTTCTATAAGAAATAAAATTTTAGCAAAAATTTTCTTATAGAAAATAAAATTTTGAAAAAAAATTCTATAGAAATAAATATTACCAAAATTTTCTATAGAAATAAAATTTTAACCAGAAAATTTTCTATAGAAATAAAATTCTTACAAAATTTTCTATAGGAATAAAATGTTGATAAAATTTTTTTAGACGTAATTTTTTGACAAAAGTTCTATAGAAATAAAATTTTTAGCAAAATTTCCTATAAAAATAAAATGTCGAAGAAATAATTTCTATAGAAATAAAATTTTGAGAAAAAATTTCTCCAAAAATTTAATAATCGGCTTTTTTTGATCCCCAGCCGGAGGATGAATATGGGCGACCATCGGCCGTTACTGTTGGTCACACCATTACCAAAGGCAGAAATATTTGTAAAATAAAAGACTGGTTTATCTTCGTATTCTTCGCCTCAGCGTGGAATCGAAGCTGAAATTTCGACCACAGTGCTGCCGAAGGCCACAGAGACTTAGAGAGGAGAAAAAGCCTTATGTTTTAAAAGGATTGATTTTTGGTATTTTCTATAGCGATAGAATTTTGACAAAATCTTCTATAGAAATAAAAATTATTGAGCAAAATTATTCTATAGAAATAAAATTTTTGACAAAATTTTTCTATAGAAATAATATTTTGAGAAAAAAATTTTATATAGAAATAAAATTTTGATAAAATTTTCTATACAAATAAAATTTTGATAAAATTTTCTTTAGACGTAAATTTTTGAATAAATTTTCTTTTTAGACGTAAATTTTTGACAAAAGTTTTTCCTATAGAATAAAATTTTGAAAAATTTTCTTTAAAAGATAATGTCGAGAAAATATTTCTATAGAAATAAAAATTTTGAGAAATTTTCTAGCAGAAAAATTTGAGAAAAATTTATCTAATAGAAATAAAATTTTGAGAAAATTTTCTGCCAAAATGTAATAATCGGCTTTTTGATCACGGTGGGATGAATATCGGGCGACTATCGGCCGTTACTGTTTGGTCACAAGCCATTACCAAAGCAGAATATTTGTATAAATAAAAGTACCTGTTTTTATCTTCTATTCTTCGCCTCAAGCGTGGGAATCGAAAGCTTGAAATTTCGACCACAGTGCTGCCGAAGCCACAGAGACAGTGAGAGGGGAAAACCTATGTTTTTATATATAATTTTTTGATATTTTCTATAGCGATAGCAATTTTGACAACATTTTCTATAGAAATAAAATGTTTGTCAAAAATTCTATAGGCAATTAAAAATTTGACAAAAATTGTCTTAGAAATAAAATTTTTGCAAAAATTTTTCTGTTAGAAGTAAAATTTTTGACAAAATTTTCTTATAGAAATAAAATTTTGAAACAAAATTTTCTATAGAATAAAATTTTTGACAAAATTTTTCTATAGTAAATCAAATTTTGACACAATTTTCTATACATAATGAAATTTTTTGGACACATTAATAGAAATTAAATTTTGAGCAAAAATTTTTCTTATAGAAAAAATTTTTACCGAAAAATTTTCTATACAAATAAAATTGTGACAAAAATTTTCTATAGAAAGAGAAAAATATAAAATTTTGACAAAATTTTCTATAGAAATAAAATTTTGACAAAAAATTTTCTATAGAAATAAAATTTTGAAAAAAAAAATTCTATAGAAATAAAATTTACCAAATTTTCTATAGAAAATAAAATTTTTACAAAATTTTGCTGTTTAATACCATTTTGAAAAAAAAATTTGCTAATAAATTTAATATTCAGGTTTTTTTATCATCCAGCGGCCGATGATATGAGCGGCATTGGCTGTTTGAAATTCGATAAGGAAGACAAAAAAAAACCTTAAATCCATTTAAAATATAATGTGGCAGAAATATTTGTAAAATTAAAGGGTTAGTTTAATTTGCTTTATTCTTCACCTCCATCGCGTGGAATGGAAATCTGGGATTTGTCCACAAAACCGCCGAAGGCCCATAGAGGGAGAGAGAGAGAGCCGAAGAACCTTAATGTGGCGCAAAATTATTTGTAAAAATCAAAAGATGGTGTAATTTTTTTTTATTTTTCACATAATATTTAATTTTTGTATATTCTTATAATGATAGACTTTAAAGCGAATTTGTCACAATTATTGGTAATACAGGTTATTGCCATTTGTATAGGTTGTTATTACTAAGAAAAATTCAATATAATTTCTTATTAAATAATGTATATATATTATATTTTGCATTTAAAAAATATGATATATTTTATTTTTTTAATATTCAATAGAATTATACTAGCAAATATTTAAAACTAATTTTAATAAATAAGAAATTAATAAAAATTTTGCTAGAGTTCAATATATTTTATATTCTAATAATTTTTCGTAATTTTTTGTTTGTTTTTTTTTTTTTTTTTGAAGGAATATTTCCTTAAATTTGATTTGGTTGTTATATTATATTTAAAGGTTTTAATTGTTTAAGCGAGATAATTGAACGTAAATCGTTTTTTTTTGGTTTTTTTTCGAAAATGTTCAAATAATATTATAAATTCGTCAATCATTGAGTGAGTTTATGTAAAATTATTTCAAGTTGAAAAGTTATGCAAAGAAAAAAAATATTTTTTAAAAAAAAGAATTTTTCTAGAGGTGTGATAACATTTTTTACATATGTCAATTATGGAGATATGTTTTGGGGGACCAGTTTTTTTTCATATTTGATAAAAGAAATAAAATATATGATTCTATGCATATTTTCCAATATTAGCGGTGTCCTTCTAAATAAATCTAAATTTTTTTTTTTAAAAAATTAATTTAATTCCAAATTATTCTAACGACCTGCCGATCTATTTACGCATCAGTCGTTAGCAATTTTTTTTTTTAATATTTTTTTGTTGTGGAAAATTTGAGTTTTTTTTGAATTTATTTTAAAAAAACTATAAATTTGTTTTGTTTCTTAAAATAATTAAGGTTTTGTTTAATAAATATAAAATTGAAAAGGTGTGCTAATAAAATGTGATACATTTTATTTAACAATTTTTGAAAATTTATTATTTTAATTTTGGACTACATAATTATTTTGTGGTTTTACTACAAATAAAAAAATTTTTGTTAAATTTTTTTGAAGAAATAATTTGTAATTTTTATTTAAATTTAATTGAAATAAATGATCAGGTATACCAATTTCTTTTCGTTTTTTTCTCTTTTTAGTTTATTTCTTTAAATTTGACTTTTTTAGTGCCTTTTGTTCTTTTATAATTATTCTTTTATAGTGTTTCGTCGTTTTTCAAAATTCGTTTTTACCTAAGTTTTATAATCAGTTTTCCTTGAAGTTTAGAACTGATCTCCGAAAACTTGGTTTTCATTGATGTGAGCTTGTCTAGTCTTAAGGGGTTATGCTCTAGTTTTTTAGTTAGTTTTTTTTTGTAAAGGAAATTTCCCAGTTTTTTTTTTTGAATTTTTCATTTGATTTGATTAGAAAATAATAATTTTAATATTTTATCTTGGAAGATTCCCTAATATTTTTATTTATTTTTTTAGTTGGCTTATTATTAATTTTGTTTGCCTTACCACAACAAATACTTTCTAAGGATCTAGTCTAAATTTGGCCAGTTTTTTTAGTTTTAATAGTCACACGAGGCCTGCAATGCACCTTGAATGTTGTTTTTTTTTATCAGTTTTATTTGCTTAGAAGCGAATATAAATGAGATTTTAATTTTTTTGAGAGGAACATTAGAAAATTAAAAATTGTATACATTAAAATTAATATATTTTCACGAAAAAAATATGCTAATATGAAATAGCTAAGAAAACATAAAATTTAACATATGCAATTTAGCGCAAATAATTTCTTTAAGAGAAGAAAATTTTAATTAAACAAAGATATGACAATCTTTGCATTATTTTTTATTAATGCTAAGACATCCATTTCTTTAAATTTTTTTTTTCATTCCATAAAAGTAATATGTTTTTGAAGTTAGGATATTAATTCTAGAATTATATTAAGTTTAAATATTTAAAAAAACTTGAAAATGAAATTATTTCAAATCCGCCCAAGATTTTTCAGTAAATTATTGTCAAGAAGATAATATAAAAAAAATTCTTAGAAAATATTAAAAAAAAAAATAAAAATAAAAAAATAAATAAAATAAAATAATATAAAATAAAATAAAATAAAATAAATAAAATAAAATAATAAAAAATAAAATAATTTAAAATAAAATAAAATAATATAAAATAAAATAAAATAATATAAAATAAAATAAAATAAAATAAAATAAAATAAAATAAAATAAATTAAAATAAAATAAAATAAAATAAATATAAAATAAAATGAAATAATATAAAATGAAATAATATAAAATAAAATACAAGTTTAAGATCTTAGCAGTCAAAGCTTAGCAATTATATTTATAATTTTGTTGTAAAATGTAATTAAAAAATAAATAAAATAAATAAATAAGTAAAATAAATAATAAATAAAATAATATAATCATTAAATAATATAAAGGACTACAATTGCAAAATGTAATATTGAAAACAAAATTCTGGGCAGACATTTGGGCCAACATATCGCTCACCATCAAACCCAGAATTTAACTTCTAAAGGACAATGTGGTCTCAAATAGTGTGAAGGTAATCATGAAATTTTAATTTTTTTGCATTTCTTAAGTTTTGAAAATATTTTTAAAATAAATTTATGACTTTGAACTTCCTTATTTCAATGTTTTTCAATTATTCACATTTTTTAATAAATAAGAATATTGTTTTTGTTTTTCTTAACAAAAATTTAGCTAGGAATTTAATTTAAATTATAATTTCAGACTTTAAAGACATATTAAAAAAAAATTCCAATTTTTTAAGAATTTTCCTAAAGCGCGAAAATATACCAAAATATAGTTTTGATATTTCAATTTATTTTTATTTGCATTATGTTGTTTGAAGCCACAAAGAGGCCACATTATAAAAATTACAATTAGCTAAAATTTTAAAACAGTATTTTTAAAATTTTCAAAATTAAAAAACTCTTTTTACTTTTTTATATAATAAAATTTTGCTTTGAAGTTAATTTTAGCATATTTAAAATACGATTTTTTTTCTAAAAATAGTGAAAATACCAAAGTATTGCAATATTTCAAAATTTTTTTAAAATTTATTTTTACTTGCTATTATGTAGTTTTGAAGCCACAAAAGAGGCACTTTATATGTAATACTACAAATTACTAAAAATTTTAAAAGCATTTTTTTATAATTTTTCAAATTAAAAGAAACTTTTCCTTTATTAAATAAAAATTTAGGCTTTGAAGTTAATTTAGGCAAAATAAAAAAGTACCAATTTTTTTTCTAATAATAGTGAAAAATACGGGGCAAAGTAATTGCAATATTGCAATATTTCAAAAATTTTTAAATTTATTTTTAAATGGCGCTCTTTTGAAGCCACAAAGAAGGCCACTTTATTATATTAAACTACAATTACTAAATTTTAAAAGTATTTTTTTAATAATTTTTCAAATTAAAAAGACATTTTTTTTTTTTACTTTTATAAATTAAAATTTTGGCTTTGAAGTTAATTTTAGGCATAAAAAATAGCGATTTTTTTTCTAAAATGGTGAAAAATAGCCAAAGTATTCTTGATAAAAAAATAAGCAATTTTTTTCAATTCTCTTAAGGATTTGTTTTGTTGCTTTCTTTTTTAATATTCAAATTTTGTAACCGTTTTAAATTTCTCTTTGAATTTGTATATATTTGTCTACGTTATCCTTAGATATGACCGTTTAGTTTGCAGTTTTGTATAAAACTAACATTTCACTGTTATCCTTTCGTCCTTATATAGTTTAGAGTATCATGGTCGTTGGTCTAACTAACCTTCGGCTTTGACGAAAGCTTTGCTTACCTCATAAAATGTCACTCATAACGCAGACTCTTTACAAAAGCTTTCTCTCTATTTGTTAGGTTTTACACTCTCTATTATTTCTATTGCTCTTTCACTCTCACTCTCTCGCTTTATGTTGCATTCAAACATTAACACTGACATCATTCATTGAAGACATTTAACTGCCTTGAATGTATATGGCTCCGGGTATTTAGTATAGCTCAAGTGGCCTTTAAAACAACAACGTGATTTTTGGCATTCATATGACAGGGTTTTGTTGTTGTTGTTGTTGTTGTTGTTGCCGTTGTTATTATGTATTTCGTTCTTTCATACATCCTATTTAGAGTCCAGACAACGGTGTCTAATGAAGCGGTGTCATAGATCCACGTTGCTTTTTGTTTTGTTTTGTTTGCGAAAACATTTTGCTTGTGTGTGTTAAAGCAAATAGGGACAAATTAAAAATCACGGGGCAAGGGATTACAAAGAGCCTCATCTGACCACTTTGTTTTCTAATTTCGTTTTCCGGGAAAATAGCCTGTTGCTCTTCATACAGCTGATAAATTTAGTGGCACGTTGATTTCTAATGGAGTCTATACCTGTTATACTGGCATATTATTCTCCCTCTCTCTCCCTCTCTACCACGAAATCGGCTTCCGGGGAATTTAATGAACTCATTTAATTTTACACTTCCGCTTTGAATGGGACCTATTGCCTTTTGACTTTACCAGAGATTCCTTGTGCAGAGCGGGAGTAAAATAAAAAAAAAAAACAGCGTAAAAATTGTTCCTTTACCATTTTATTTAGGACTTGATGTTTCAACGTGACTTTTATTAGAAAATCAATTTTTACCTACGTATGTATGGTGGTAAATATGAAGCGGTTCGTTTTTTTCTATGTTCTATGGTTTCTTGAGAAATGTGTGTGAAGAAAATGTGACCAAAATACGAAAACAAATCAAAGATGAAATTAGTTAAGTAACGGGCAGACAAATTGAAAAAGTAACAGGTGTTTAGTTAATATCACGTCATATTGCAATGAGTACACCCAGAAAAGGAATATGATCACCTCAAA
>PGFW01008138.1:13377-29523 GCA_003123925.1 Haematobia irritans | reverse complement strand
TGTCGGCGATGAACTAAATAATCGGTAAATGTTGTTATCGATCCCATAACATGCAGCAGTATCGATTATGGCTTCGGACCTTTAACTTATAATTGTGCACACAATATATGGGATATGTTCTCACACACGAGCACTTGCGTCTGAATAACTGATAGTCTGTAAAGCGCATTAGGAGACTATTTATTGTAAGGCATAGCCGACTTTATCTTGTACACTTGGTAACGACAACACAATATTAAATACAATTGTTTGCAGACTTACAGAATTCCACCGCACTCATAGACTATGTGGGTAAACATGACAAGTTGAATGATCCAATTGTTACTTGCGTTTCACTTTGGTGTGGGACACCACGACCAAAGATTATAGAAGAGGAAGATGGGAGATTGCAACGAACCAAACACTATGAGCCCATCAAACCATCTTACCACATTAGTTTAATACTCGAACCAAACGCGTATACGACAAGTATTGACATAAGCATTAAAATGCAAATAAAAAGAAATTACCCATAAAGGGTAAAATGTAATTTTTTTGTTGTTGTCTTAAAATTTAACATTGTTTCATTAAGAAAGTTGAATTTTTCATTTAAAAAATAAAAACTAAAAACAACTAAAAGATTACAAACATGTATTAAACTAATCTGGTAAATGCAACATTTGGTATGACGCAAGCCAATCTCCCATCTCCCTCAAATCTATAATCTTTGACCACGACCAGCTTTCTGCTACTGATGGAATGGTTTGAAGATTTGTCGTCGATAATGATGTGCTTCCTTTGTGTATCGATGGTGACTTGCCTAAGATGGCTGTTGCCAGGAATGGTTTTATCGTCACGGGAGGAGACTACCAATACCAGGGGAGGAGAGCTGAGGTGTAAACACAGCAGCATAGGTTGATGAAATGAATAATAAAAGCTTTCTGTTTCCTCTTGACTCTTGATTGTCGTAAGTAGGGGTCGCTGGAATATTGTTTTGTTTTTGTTTGATTATCTTGTTGTCGTAATTGGAGACTTAACCGATGTACTAGCCACGGTTATGTTTGACTATGGCTTCAATTTTTCTACTGTGGTATTGAGCCGATACTTTTTGTGGATGTGTGTTATTGGGTTTCGCGTTGTGGTCAAAATTTTAAAACTGCTTCCAATTCGTGGAAGACTTTCATAGTGGACGTCACAACTCCAAGCAATCTCGCTAGCACCTAGAAAAGTAAAGGCTATTCACTTTTTGTTGTTTATGCGTAGATAATAAATGAGCAAGCACTGCAGTTGAATATAATTAAAAACTTTATCTTTTTGTCCTTGGCGAATACTTCTTTAGCTTTATCGTCGAATATAGAGCTTTTGAGGAATTTCAACAACAAAAGTACCAGTATTGAACCAAGATAAGACCAATTCTTGAGACAGCTTAGACAACTTTAGTTCCAGGCGGATCGGAACTCAATCTTTTTGTTATCCTCAATGCATTGAGAATGCAACACAAACTTTGAGGCAACTCAAAGCAATTCTTTACGTTTATTTTCTTTTTTTTACTTTTTGATAGATAGCTTTTATGCGATACTTTTTATTTAATTACGGTCTCCCAAGGTATTTTGTGAAAAATGACATAGTATCTGCGTCAACTACCTTTCAAAATTAACGCTTGACATCCGTCAATAGGTTTGATGCCACAACATGTATTTCTTATTGATGCTAGGAATGTAGACTTTGGATTGATATTTGCTTCCGATGTTTTCTCTAATTAGACAATCCGAGGCTCGCGACCAATATGTTTGACGCTTTGTTGGCAATTGTGAAAGACGAAGAATTGGCGACTTATTGTGGTATGGTTGATTAGAAAATTCTTGAATGTTATTGCTGGATATATTGTTCCGTCTGTATGCCACTGAGATCGTCATTGTTGTTTTAACAATTATTCTTGATGGCTGACCAGTATTAGTAATTTTGCGGAAAACTTTTACTAAAGATTACAAACCATGGACGACCATCTTTTAGTATTGAGCAATTACTTTTTTACAAAGGGTTTTCGTAAAACGTTACCAATGGTTTTCCTTTCTGTAATAGAGAGAACAAAAAATTTGAAATAATACTTTGAGAACCTTTGAATAAATATATTTTTTTGCTGAGAGGTGAATAACGAGACAAATTTAGATACTACCCAATATCAGCTCTCAATGACTTACGACTTTTTTACTGTTAGGCATAAACGGTATTAAGTCACAAAAAACCAAGAGCGGAAGGGAGGGTTCCTTCGCCGTAACCACGCGGGTAATGTGATACTGAGCGTTATTATATGGGTCTTGAATACCACCACAAACTTACTCTTAAAATCTTTCTTTGATTCGACTTTTCTGCCAAGAAACAATAGTTAGAAATAAAATTTTTGTAACATGTCTTTTTTGATTCAAAACACCAGGCACTTCCACAATGGAAGCTTTCGGCAACTTCCTTACCACCACTTCTAACTTTGCGGTCCGCACCATATTCCTTCCAATTTAGGACTCTTTTGATCATTTCTTATAGAGTGTTTTGGCGTCATTTTCTCTACTATTTTGTTCCCCCAAAACTTATTATTATTTGAAAATATTCCTTTTAACTTTCACTGTTTGCTGTTCGGCCTTTTTCTTTTTAACCTAGGATAGGCGATAAGCTCTTCGATTTACTAAGCGCTCGAAGTCAAATTTGGTACTGACGCCAGACCAAGTAGTCCTATCCTAGAGTTAAATAAAGTTCAGCACTCTGAGAATGACAGCAGTGATGTTGCCATATCCCCCATATTATATTCTATGTCGCACGTACTAACAACCCTGTCTCAAGGGACATGAAAATGTTGGATGGTAGGGAATATTTGAAGATTAACACTTTTTCAATAATGACAGAAAAACCTAATTTGCAATCCCAAATAATATTTATATCTTTATACGGAGAAAATAACAGGAAAAAACGAAAAAGCGACAAATTACGCTGTTAACAAAAAATTAAATTTTTTAGCGGATTTTTCAATCTAAGGATTGGTTCAAGTTTTTTCGGAGGACCATGAACTTATCTTTGTGTTATATGCCGTTTGGCGTAATTTAGAGGTGAACTAAGGTTCGTCAAGACACCGAATATTTTGCAATAACAAAGAACTTAGGTTCATGAAAACACCAGTGCTTGGTTGTTGAGTGGAACTTAGGTTCCAATAGATAAACAAGTTAAAGTTGGGAACTCTAGCAAATACCCCAAGTTGCTTCGACGCAGTACTCCCGGCAACCCAAATTAAAACAGGTGTGATTTCGTGTCACTTACATTTATTATTGATTTTGAGAAGTGGAGAGATTCCTAAAGGACGAGAGCAACGAACTGATATCGGTTGATATCAAGCGGCGAAGAAGAAGGCAGATTTCTGTTTTACATGACAGGAACCCTCTTATAAAATAAGACCGGATAAAAAAGATAAAAGGAGTTGCCACTCGTCATTACAAAAATCTTAATTCAGTATTGTATTGTTCTTAATTCATTGCTTTACAAACTAGAAGTAATTTTTATAGATTTCAATATTTCACCCACATATTTCACTCAATTACATTCAATTAAACATTACATTTAAATTCAATACAATTCAATAAAAAGTTTGGCCAAATAAAAGGTTGCAATGAAGACCAAAACTTCGCGTTCGACGATAGCCTTAGCACTGCGTGCCTCTCTTCAGCAAACAGCCCACGGGCAGTTAGACTCATTTGTACTTTAAGAGGGATTTTACGCGGAACCTTACTTTACTTTAGGTGCAGATGTACGAAAATAAGAACACGATTGACGGTTACGTATCATTTAAAATCACGAAAACTCTTCAATTTCGTCAATCGTTTTGTACGTCAGTCATCAAAAAAACAACAAACATTTCAAAAGCCAAAAGAGACGAAACGATGCTTTATGCCTCTTCGACGTTGTTACGTTTTTGTGTTTCGTTCGGTAACGCAAACGGCATAACGTTGAAAGGGGGCGTACGGCACAACACTGTTTGCTGAGCGAAACGATAGACAACAGCGTGACATAACCAATACCGTTTGTTAAATATTGTTCTTTAAAAAAAATGATGAATTGTTTAAAAAAAAAATAAATCAAGATATAACAGGTGTTATGGTTTCGAAAAATAAATTGAATTAAATAAATGGCAAGACAAAAAAAGTAAGTAAAGCTCTAAAGTCGGGCGGGGCCGACTACTATTTATACCCTTTCACCCCTTTCTAGACCAAAATTGTGTGTTACCATCTCAACTCCTTCATTGACGGTTTATATTCCCATATACAAATATTTATATTCGTATTGCCTCTGTGGTCATATTAAGTCCAAATGGCATCAGCGCGAATGATATATATATATATATATGATGGAGCTTATATCTAAATCTGTACCGATTTTCAATAATATTTACCACACTGACGTTAACACTACTATTGTATCTCCTAGTGCAATTCATTTCAAGCAAATTAGAATAAAACTTTGGGCTCTGGAGGGCCATTTAAAGTCCAACGTGGCAGAAGATTATATATGGAAGCATATATCGCTATATCGGACTTATTAACCGTACGTCTTTGTGCAAAATTTGAAGCAATCAGGGCCCAAAGACTCTGGCTTTTGAGGCTACATAAGTGCAAATCGGATTGAATGTATATATATGGGAAGCTATTATCTAAATCGCGAAGCCGATTTAGCAGCATTTTTGCATATTTCTACGAGAGCCGCCACCAAACCAATTTGGCTGTCCGAAAACTTTTTTAAGAAAAGACGTTGATTAAAATACGTCAATTATGACTAGATCGCGTGGGGGAAAAACAAAAAAATATATTTATGCGCGCAGAAACAAAGAAAACTATATCTAAATCTGAACCAAATTTTTTTCAAATCCAATTTAGCGATTGTTTTTGGAGACCAAAGTGAAAAAAAAAAATTTCTCGGACTTAAATTTGCGAGCTGCTACTTTGCACAAAAAAACTTACATATACAGACGGCCCACCGACAGATAAAACAAGCACGGACATCGCTAAATCGACTCAGAATTTCATCTAAAGACGGATCGGTATACTAAACGAGTGCGTTTCAGGACTTTCTGCGACAATTCAGTTACCAAAGCGGTTTTTACATACAAATGCACAAACTTATTTATACCCTATGGCCACCAGTAGTGGTGAAGCGGTTATAAAAATAACATTCAAGATTTTTTCTTCTTGTAACCAAAAGACAATTAAACTAGGGAAGATAGGAAATTGGCTACTGAGGAATCAAACCATTTACCGTGTTGTTTGCATAGCTCGAACCAAACGCTGTATACGAACAAGTATTGACATAGCATTAATGCAAATAAAAAGTAAATTAAGTGCCACGAAATAAATTTCTCTAAAGGGAAAAATGTAATTTTTTGTGTTGTGCCTAAAATTTAACATTTATAAATTCCATTAGAATTCGAGATGGCTTCACTATTGTCCAGAAAGTACTATTCAAATTCACGGATTTGCAGATTTTCCGAAAGAGCCTTTATGCCGCCGTGTTTGTACATAACGCATTATCCTATCAGGGCTTTATTCGTCACGAATCTTATTGCATTCCAAAAACTAGAGCTAGCACCACTGAAAACTTTGTTGATTCCCCGTTTTGAAAATTTTATGTGTGCTAGTCTCTTTGCCAGAAATGATTGATAGGCATTCTTTCCCGGATAGAATCCCAAAATTATTCCCTTTTTTGTTGGACAGACTCTACGAATTATCTTGCTCATGGTTATCGGAAGCCTGCTTGTTGTTGGAATTACATTCGTGGCAAACAGGATGTCCGAAAATTACGCAGGTCGTTGATCCATCTAACTGGTTTCACGTACAATTTGCGTGAAAATCCCCGCCTGATATTTGCCAGCTAGGGATTCCCTTCCCCAGGACTTGTTGGGGTGAAACCACTTGGTGAAAATGACATTCATCGCTTTCTGCAGCCTCTCTGAGAACTTTGGCCAAGCAAGTTAAAATCCCCACCTCTGCTTGAAACTAGTGTTAGAAAGGAAGGCTCTTAATGGTCTTCGTATTCTTATTTTAGTAACTTCGAGACGTTTTTGGTATTGATTTTCATCATTCGATAGAGCATTGCGGGTTATATGTCATTATGTGTACCGATTTCCTTTTAATGCACACATCCGAAATTCCTTCTACGCTATTCAGAAAACATTAATGGCCGTGTCGATTCAGAAATTATCCAAGCTCGCACGTAAAGCAACTCCATATGCCAAAAGCGCGTATTATCCAACATTGAATAATTTGGCTTTGAGTTCCAAAAAATCCATTTCCACAACGAGTCCTTTGCTAAATCTACAATCCATTCAATACGTTCCGGAAGGGAGTCATGCGAATTTGTGGTCGATTGGAAGTTCACCATCATTATCTATAATTGAAAAACATTCCCATAATCCTCCCTTTATTTTGCTTTTGGCCCAGTTTAACTTCCCCCCAGATTGTTGATTAAATTATCCATCGGATTATTGTCCGCCAACAGTATTGGATTCCAAGAGTCCACAAAATCTCATTAAGACTACTATCCACCATTTGTAAACCTTGTGTTGATATACAAGAAGAAATGCCAAAACCAGCTTATGGCTGCCATTACCGCCCGAACAGATGCTGAACTTTCACGACCATTACCCATTACTGGCTTGGACTTTCGCTGCGGCCAAATTCGAAATCAAAAACTAGCAGGGGCGGTCTAGTTCGGAATGACTTAAAAGGATATGTGTGTTATATTTGTGTTGTGTTTTTTCCACAAAGGCGGATACACCTCGAAGCCACCTCAGAATTGTCAACAGCAGCATTTCTAGCAGGGTTCAGTCTTGTGTGTCTCGACGGGGATGTTCCACTTTCATTGCATTCGGCATAATGGGGCCAACGTTCCGTTTTGGACATCAGATCTCTTGCAAAAGATTTTATAAAAGCAATCCCAGCAAACTACGCCCATCAAAATTTATAACTTGGCACTTCATACCTCCTGGAGACACCCATATGGGCGCGGTCTTGCGAGGCGGGTGTCAAAAGTTCAAACAAAACACTAATTCAAAAAGTCATCGGATCCCTTTAAAAGTACACATTGAGCGCAGTTCCAGACCCTTACTGACATAAAATAGAGGCGTGTCTTAAATTCTCGGCCTCTTTACTCCACGTTCTACAAATCCATCTGATCTAAATGCACTAACTCCTGGCCAATTGCTTGATTGGAGTCTCCAGTATAGTTCCAATATATCCTTGAAAGTGAAAGATGCCAATCGCTCTCCATTCAAAATCCGGTGGTAAAGCGCCGACGCAGTTAAAAAGCCAGCTTACAACATGTTTGCAATCGGTGGAAAGAATAAATATCTAAAAGAGCTCAAAAGAGGCCCACAAAGTGGAAAAAGTCCGAAGCGCTAATCTAAGCCAAACATATTGCTTGTCGTCATCCGTGATGGAAAACTTGGCCACCAAATTGCTGGCGCCTGGGCTCGAATTTACTCGCGTATATCCTGGTTAGTGATGCGACGAAGTAGGCGGTCTGCCCGAATATTTATGCCAGACGAAGCGTTTAAATAACGAGCGCAGTTTACAAAGTTGGTCATTATCCCTTATTATTTCAGATGATCCAATCCTCTCACCGTTCCTATGACTATAACCTTATTAACTCAATTTTAATCATACATTACTTTTTTCTATATTATTCCTCTTTAGAAATTCCCATACTGACTGCTATTAACACCTAATCTTTCCACTTTGACAGAAAGAATTGAAAACTATCAAAAAAGCTCAAACACCCAGTCAATCCAGCTATGTGGTGTAGACTGTATGTTTCGTCAGATTCACGCACTCAAAATATTTGTTGCGATTTCCGCAAACAGGAATTACTAGCGAGAGGATGGAGGTGGAGAAAAAGCGGCTATTGGTTGCACAATTGTTTTGGCCCATTCGCACTTCACAATGGGAGTGCTTTACGAGTTTGGGATGCGGGTATTTGTCAATCAGCCGACATCGCTTTCTACTACACATGCACGAATAGATTATAGATCAAGCATCCAAAACAATGAAACAGGGACCATTTTAATTATCGAAACTTAGGCAGCAAAAGCCGAAAGACGATCAACGAAATCTTCTGGAGAGATCGAGCATCAAATAAGCTCCAACGCCATTGGCCAAAAAACCACTCCCAGCTCAACCTCACTAGGCTATATTACGACAAAGTGCAAGCTTGTTAATGCTTAAACGCATAAAGATTGCCAGCTAGCCCTAAAAAAAATATGTCGACAAACTTAGGTCTGATGACCCTCGAGTTGGAACAACGAACAATTCTTGCCCAGTCGTTTTGGATCTTCGTGTTGTAGACCAAGTTTCGTTATAGAGACTACTCTAAGAGTCAATAGCCGCTTTAACTGTACTATTACTCAAAAAGGTTCGCATTGACCATTGTACTGGGTGCCGATTATCTTTTCCAGTGATTTATTTCGAGATTGGAGGAATCGCACGTGCTGAGTCTTCCTACTGCCAAAAATACGAGCTTAGGAATCATTATTTATTTGGCCACCTTCTTCTGGTCCTAACTAGTTCTTCTCCCGTTTCCATGAATTCACCCTATCTTAATTATAATTTTAGATTGAGGTATAACAAATTCCTGAATTGTATATATGAATTACTTACTCTACCGTTTTCATTCTGAATAAATTAATTTATAAATTATTTACAATTTATACGCCCAGAAAATTTATCATGATTTGAATTTACTCTTACAAATACATTTTATGATGTCACGTATCCTTAAGATACGCATCTTATGAAATTTTAAAAAAAAATCGTAGCATGCGTATAAATAGTAAATTCCATATAATTAAACTATTTAACAAGTATTTACTCTTTTCCTATTTACTTACACTAAAAGACTTTGCAATACGACATAAAAAATTGTTACGGTTTATTTTCTGCTAAAGGAGGCGGAATGTTTACGTACGAACGTAAACCCCTACATTCCAAAACGCCGTGCGAAAAATTTCCTATTTTCATAATGTGTAAAGCGAAAACTGAAATTAATAAAAATGTTATCGAAATACTTTAATAGCCCAACTTCTTCGATAAATTAAAGATCGGTGTTGCAACTCGAGAAGGGTATAGTTTTTCGCTTTTTTCCTTTTCAACGAAAACTAATCGCTTCCAAAGCAATTAGTCTTTAGTGGTAAGAATTTAAAGCCACAGACAATAAAGACGAATTAATGGATGGTATTCATTTCATCCTAACTCGCTGATTTCATTTTGTTTAATTTTTTTTCATATTCGTATTCATTTTTCCACTCGATATTGCGAGCTACATAAACAACGAGAATACACAACTCATTTTCTTTTGCTTGTTTCAGCTGCAGAGAACTACCATCCAGTTATCCATTTCCTCTCCAGGTTTGCGGGCAAACCATCTTTTTCTATTTCTACTTCTTCCCACACCTGTTTTGCCTGATCACGGGGGGACTATATCAAAACCTGGACCGTATAATCCCATCTTCGGAACTTGACCTGCCCTTGCAGAACAAAAAAGAGAGTTTTGTGCAAAATTCATCATGATTACTTCATTATTGAAGACTGTAGGCGCTGATTACAACACGACACGCCAGACGGGGCAGAACGCCGACATGGTTTATATCGTCTTAGAATTCTCCCTTGATCAAGAATATATATTACTTATATTAGTCGGAAATCGATATTTTTCAATTGTGTTACAAAACGAATGACAAACTTATTATACTCCCCGTCACCATTTCTGTGGTGGTGGGTATACAAAATATGCGAAATATGAAGCGACGAGAAATTTTTAATGCAATTGTACAAAAGAAAGCATTTATGATTTATCAGGCGATTACATTATGTGTTCGAGATATAGGACAATTTTTAGTAATATTTTACAATTTTTTTGCTACTCATCCAGTGGCGATTTTACAGGATATTGGCTTAGATCTCGCCCAAGATATGTGGTCAAATGAGGGTTTGTGATATCATTATTTTGGTCAAGTCGGGCCGACATTGGAGCCTTATTTAAAACTCAACCCTTCTGTGAAATTCTGTGTAGGATATGACTAAGATATGGCGGAAATCATCCACTCAGAATTTTGTGTAAAGTGGATTGGAATGTTTGCCATATTTGTATAATCCGGAAACAAAAGACGTCTATATGGAGGCTTTATTCTAAGTCTGAACCAAATTAGATTCAAACTTTACACACTTAAATATCTATTAAATATATTCTCTGTGGAAACTAATTCAGTCAACTTTGAACGAAAAAATGCCCATTGAAAATGGGTTTACAAATATAACAGTATACATATTTCTCCCACCACTCTCGCGGCCTGACGGTTATATATGGGAGCTTATATATAATATTTTTGACTACATTTGGCCATGCCATAGTTAGAATTAATAATTTTCTTGCAATCCTCTGCAAAAGATTTTCGGGCTCGTCTAATACCTATATGGGGCAGCTATATCTAAATCCTGCAGCCGATTTCAACCAAATTTGGCCCACACTTACGATGACTATTAAACCGTTACTCCTTGTGCGAAGATTTGAAGCAAGTCAGGCAAAACTTCCTGGCGTAGAGGCCCATATAAGTTTCCAAATCGGACGAAAGAATATATCATTGGAAGCTATATCTAAAATCTGAACCGATTTTAACACAAATTTGGCACATATAACTATACGCTTAAATCGTATTCCTTAAAATGCTATTCTTTGAAGCAAGGTCAGGGGCAAAACTCTTTGATTTGCAGCGCCATTATAAGTGCAAATCAGAACACAAACGATTATATATGGGAAGCTATATCTAAAATCTTAACCGATTTTCAATCAAATTTACCACAGCATTTGGTAGAATGTTCAGTTCTACTCTCTGTGCAAAATTTCACGAAAATCGCGTAGCTAAAATTCGAGACTCATAGAATATTCCGGATGCTACGGAATTTGAAGACGAAGGGGGATATAAATTTATATGACATGATATATCTAAAATCTGCAACGATTTTTTCCTAAATCAATTTGGCGGGGAAAAATATCTAAATATTATTCTTCTCAGTTGTTTCTATTATTTTTTGCCAATTAACTTTATATTTTTTTGTCATAATTTATTCTTTGTTATAAATTTAATTGCCTCATATAAGTTTTCAATTGTTGATCAATATTATTATCCGGCAAACAATTGATTTTGAAAAAGCTGATTTTCTTGGGTATTCAAAATTTAATTTTTTATGAATGCGCTGCTGATGAGCTCCCCTTGGTTTGGCAACCGCTACAGCTATGGCTCGTACGCGAATTAGAACTAATGGAGGTTTTCCAGAACATAACTAAGACTTAGCTAAGGTATTCTATCTAAACAAACGGAACGGCATATCCAGTCTGTCACATTAACGCGCAGAGTTTAACGAATAAAATTAGACGAATTCAGGATACATAATCTTGAGGATAGGGGGTACTGACATTTATATGTAACGTCTCAGAGACCTGGATAAGGCTTCATCGGAATTCCCAATGCGATTTGATAAAATTTAAGCGGATTATTCCCTGTTTCAGATTATGCATAGGGAAAGCGTGGCATTTGTGATGGAATTACCATAAAGGCAAAGTTTTCGTACGCAAATCTACCGCGATGAGAGAACTAGAGTATGTGTTTATTGAACTTGTATCTACTTCTTTAGGAAAATTATAGTGCACCGATATTAAGTTATCGACCAATAAGATACAATACAGCTTTGGATCAGTTTCAGATTACATTAGGAGTCCATTGACATTAGGGGCCACTCCATACCTGAAGACGTAATGATTACGCGGTGATTTTAATTTGATATTCTCGTTCGAATTTCTGCATTGAGAACAGATAATAACAGTCAGTTGGTGATAACTCCCCCGGGTCTAACACTTAAAGAAAAACACATTTTTTTGCTCAAAACTTCGGAATTATTAAATCAACGACATAGTTCCCTTTCAATCGAGCGCTGATACAACGATCAATAACGGCCGTGCCTTCCCAATTTTTTTGATACCATTTTTTGGTAGTACTGACATCTCTCTTCTCTGCTATTGTTGCAAATTTTGAAAACAATAGCATACTAAAGTAGTTGAGCCCCTGCAGAATTTCCATTTGTCAATCAAGCTTTGCCTAGTTTTTTTATGGGATAAAAATTTTAAAAATCTACAGAGATATCTCAGGGAATTTTCTCTAATAGAAGTAGACGTACATTTAGAGCCACCGTGGTGCAATGGCTACCATGTCCGCCTTGCATACAAAGGGTCATGGGTTCAATCCCAGTTCGACCAATCACAAAACAGTTTTTCAGCGGTGGCTTATAGCCTCTCAAGAATGCTGGTGACATTTCTGAGTGTTTCAATGCTCCTGTTAGTGATTTTAACGAAATGTGGAACGCCGCTCGGACTCGACCATAAAAAGGAGGTCGCTTTTCAATTAGCTAAGTATAGAATCGGGCAGCAGCCAGTGATAAGAGAGAAGTTCATTACTATGGTATCACAATAGATTGATTAGTCTAAGTGCATCTGAAATATCGGGTTACCACTATACCTATCCTACCCTAACCTAGACATACATTTCATTTGGTTACCAATAATATTATTGTTCGCTTACTCCTGTTGTGTAGAATTTCAGAAGGCAATGTACTCGATTTTATACTCACAATAATTTTAATTTTCTATTTCAGCACGTTGTTCAATGTGTCATAGTCGCTGTGAAGACTATTGGCAATATTGTGCTTGTAACATGTCTTCTGCAGTTCATGTTTGCTGTAATTGGAGTCCAGCTGTTCAAGGTAAACATATCCCTAACATCTTCCATTGATACAAATTTAATCAAATATTAACATACTTTTACAAAGATAATAGATTTTATAAACATTTTTTATAATCTTTACGTTAAAACGAACAATTACTTAACATTTAAACGAATGTAAACTTTAGCTCCCAGTGGATGGTTTTTACTTCAGTTACCAAATCGGGTAATGTTCAGGAGATTATCCTTATAAATCGACCTGCATAGGGGTCGAAGGACATTAAAATCTCTTCTGGTTCGTCGGGCGTCAGGTAATACGCCCATAAATAGATTTAAGGAACGCCGAAATTTTTACAAGAAATTTGGATGAAGTGACCCAAGCACGTTGTCGGCCCGATAAATATGTAATGGAGAAAGGATATATGTGCTACTTTAGAAGTAATCAAGTAAAATGCTCCCCTCAAGTTCTAGATTTAAGGCTACGGTATTATATTCAATTCAATCTACATAATACACAAATTCCTGGAAATTACGGCATAAGAATCACGAATGAAGATGGGTTTAAATTGCGTTAAAGTTCCTCGGACAGAAAGCAAACGATGATTGTCGTCACTAAAGCAGAAAGTCTTGTCATTCCGGTGCAAAGTATTTCCGTCCGTATACACAGTACACCGTACCTTCTTAAGACTCTGGTTAGACTGATAGATATCTGTTTTAGAGCAAGTTTTGATTTAAAATTGCTCTCAGTACGACAATATGTATACTGAGCCGGCATTGCACGAACTATTCCATTTTTTCTGAAAGCTCAATTCTTATATTTTTAAACCTTAAAATAATTTCATTGAAATTTCGAATATCTCCAATAAAAAAATAAATTGGTTCAAATAACGTTTTAATTGTTAAAAGTTATTAAAAACTTGCGTTGAAAGCGAATTAATTTTCAGAGCGAAATTTGGCTAATTCTTCAATTGGAAATTCGTTTTGTATTAAACTTTAACTTGAAAAATTGGCCGTATTGGATAGCATGAAGAGAACTTAACTGCCAATGTATCGCGTGAGAGTATAGAAAGAAATATACTACTGTGGGTAACCACTATGCCAGGCCTGTTAAGTATTATTTCTAAGAAGGAATTTGAGTTCATCTGTTTAAGCTGATTGTCTGCTTTCACTGATCCTAACGGTCTCACATGGCAGAGAGAGAGAGAGAGTTGTACGGGTGGCATATGACGGAGGAACACGCAGGGGCCTGATTGTGAAGACGTGACAACGCCGTTAACCTGTCAATATATTTTTATTAAAACAAGAAATTATTAATGACAATTTATTATCGTAGTTATGCCATATATTAAAATCATGAAGGAAGCCACCGTGGTGCAATGGTTAGCATGCTCGCCTTGCATACACAGGGTCGTAGGTTCAAACTATAAACACTTTTCAATTAACTAAACATAGAAGCGGGCAGCACTCAGTGATAAAAAGAGTAGTTCATCACTGTGGTATCACAAATAGACTGGAAAGGCTAAGTGAGAAGAAATAATAAAATAGCAGAGAGCATCAAAAATTTTTGAACAGATTTACTTTTAGAAAATTAAAAAGCAATTTAACTATTGGGGGCGCTTGAAAAAAGATATTCGTTAGTCTGGAAATTAATAAAAAAAAAAACGCCCAGAAAGGCACGTTGTTTCGCAGAACTTTCTCATTATTGCGGTTTTTCTTATATGAAGATGTGCTTATAATCCGTTACTGTACATGTAATCGTGCAATACTTTAAAGCAAAGTAATAACTCTTCATCTTCAACATATACATATCCTACTTTTAACAATCAAAACTCTGTAATAATTAGTTGGCGTAAGTTTCTCATGTTCCCGAATATTTCCCGCCTTAATACTTAATTGTGCGAATTAGGTAATTAAGTATTAAACAATACGCCACTTCATTCATAAAAAGGTGATTTTTTGAGGTTTCAGGATTTTCATGCATTAGTATTTGCACAGATCACGTGCGGATTTTCAGACATGTGTGTCAAAGAGAAATTGATGCTCAGTATGCTTTTCGACATTCATCATGAATAGACTTACTAACGAGCAACGCTTGCAAATCATTGGAATTTTATCCAAAATCAGTGTTCGGTTCGAAATGTGTTTCGCGCTTTACGTCCGATTTATTAGTCTTACCATAATGCGACAACGTTGAGCAAACAATGAATGCGATTGTGCGGGGGGGGGGGGGACAAGTTTTCGCACTCAGTTTCACTTTATTGGACATTAAAAACCAAACCACATCGAATGGTACAGCTGCGTTTACAGAAGAGAATATTCTTGCAGTCTGTTTCTGAGTAGGTGGTTGCCTGTAAGACCGTGAAATGTCGATTCGTCGCCAAGTTCGCAGCAATTGTTTGTGTTTATTCGACCACATGGAAAATTTTATGCAAAGATCTTTGGCTGTAAGAACCGTATGAAAATACAGCTGTGCCCAAGAACTGAAGCGAACCGAGTTCGTGCCACTAACGTCGAATTTTCCAGTAGAATGGGCCCTGCATAAAACGTTGGCAGAAAATCCCGCTTTTTATCGACAACACTTTTGTCAGATCGGATGAGCATGGCTTCATTTCTGGTTGAAATGGCCCTACCGTAAATAAGCACAAAGTGGCCGCATTTGGAGGCTGAAGAAGAGAACCAGAAGCCGTTCAAGAACTGCTCCCATGCATCCCGAAAAATGCACTGCTTTTGGTGTTGGTTTGCGTACCCGCTGGTGGATCATTTGGACCGTATTTTTTTCAAAGATCTGTTGCGACGCAACGTTCACTGGTCGCACATGGCGATCGCTATCTTCGATCAGCTAAACAAACTTTTTTCGTCTGCCAAAAAAATTTGGCAAAGAATGATATCTATGCCGCTTATCGACACCTCTTCTCCCACTTGTTCTCTCTTTGTCCGTTTCAACATCTCGTGCGCGCCTACATCTGCCACACAGCATACCGGCCGATTCTATGCCATTCTTGGAGGGAAACTTCGCGAGAACACATATCATCTCAACGAAATGACCCGTACAGTTTGGCCACCAAGATCTGCATCGCGTTGACGCCTTTAGACTTCATTTTTGTGGTGGCTACGTCAAGTCTAAAAGCTCTACAGAAATAAGCCAGCAACTATCTCCAGCTTGGAAGACACACATTTCCGAAGAAAAATTCGGCTATCTCGGCCGCAATGTCTCGAAAAAAGTTGCCTCAAAATTGGACTTTCGATGTTCAGGATGGCCACCTAGACGCAGCCGCGGCTCACACATCCTTACAACATGAAATTGATCTTACAAAAGTAAATGTATGGACCAATCTTAACGCTTTCAACAATTCAAGACCCCTATATCA
>PGFW01008135.1:42631-53829 GCA_003123925.1 Haematobia irritans | reverse complement strand
CACTAAAGCGAAAAAATGTTCATTCAATTTAAGTTAGCCAATTTATTTCCAATTAAGTTAAATTTTTGCTTTTAAAATAATAAAATTTACTGCCTCAGTAAAAAATCCTAAATCATTTAAAGCAGTTAGGAATAGTTAATTAACTGCTGATTAAGGCCCATGGATTTTACTACATACTGTTTTCTTTTCGGCTGGGTATAAGAATCTACTACTAAACAAGGAAATTGTATATCACATTGATAACAAAGCATTCGCCAAGAAATAAACAAAAATATGAAACTAAAACCAAGTTTCCTCAAAATTTAATTGTAACAATTTCTTATAAATGATTAATTCTGACATTCCTTTATATTAAGAAAGCCTTATCATACATACGAATAACACTTGGCCATTAGAAAAATATTTTAGTTCATTTCCTTACTAAAGAAGCTATTTCAAATCCTTTTAAAACTTAAGGAGGCATATTGTTAGAACTATGAGGAAAGTATTCCTATATTTATTTTAATCTATCTCGTAATCGATAACTGTCATCGATGTAATCGGTTATGTTTGCGCGTGGGTTGATTTTTTTACTTGGAATTCGCGTTGTTATGGTTCATACGGAGGGATTGTTAAAACATAGTATAGTAAATTAATATAATAAATAATAAATAAAATATAATTTATAATATTTGTTATTTTAAAATCGTGAGAAAAAATTATGTTCGTGATGGTGTATAAAGAAAGAAAACAGAATAATTAACCCTTCATTCGTCTTCATTTTGGAATCTTCAATTAACAGGTAACCTTCAGTGACGCAACCTTTTGTGAAAAAATTGGATTTTATGATTTTTTTATTTGTCAGGTATTGACATTGTAAAAGGAGAACAAACTCGTACGCAGCAACTTATTAAAGTGAAATGTACAAGAAAGAAGGAAAAAATGCGTTTTACAGTTTGATGAACATTTACATGGAAATTTGGAAATAGTGGAATAATAAACTAATATTTCAATGGCAGATGCTGTTGATTTCTTAATACATATTACTTTAATATATTATAAAACGTGCTATTTTATTAAAGAAAAAATTGCCTTATATAAATAATAAAAAATGTATTTAAAAAAACCGAGGTAAGCAGTTCTAAGTTTTGAAGTAAAAAGGTTTACATCACCAATATGAAGATTTGGTCCCAATGAATGAAAAATAGTTCAATAAAATCATTCCATATATGAATTTCAATTCAGTTATAATTTTTTTCATTTTGTAGTATAGGCGTACAGTAAAGTATAGAAATGTTAACTAATATATGGAATGGCATTTCTATCTAATTTTCAACGAAAATCACATTGCTTTAAAAAAATAAAAATGTCTTTGGCGACAATACGAAGTTCAACTTTCTTTCACAATTAGTTCAGTTTAACTTAAAGAAGGGGCCACTTTTTTCTGGGTGTATAAATGTTTATTAAAGATGATGAAATCAAAAAAGGTTTTAAATTTTTTCAGTATCAAGACGACCTTCTAATATCGTTTTTAGAACTGCGTTAGTAGCTTCGGAAAGGATGTAAATTGAACAATATGCACAAGAAAAGAAACAAATCAACACTTCATCGGCAGATGTCTAATTTTAAACTAACTGAGAGGAACAGCTTTTTTAGCAAATTTAAACTATGAAGAAGTTTTGAACATTTTGAATGGAAAACTGAAGTAGATTGGAGAAACCTGATTAAATATTAAAAAACAGCCTAGCGGATTTTCAGTGAACCCAATCCCAGTAAAAAAATTGGAAGTTCTTCTAAAGGCACAACTTTAAAAGTACTTATAAAAATGTCCTCCCACACAGGAAAAAGAGTGTCTTGTAAATTTAAGGACCATTTTAACTTCAACATAGTTAAACAAATTTAGTGTAATATAGTTCATTTTTCGTAACCACAACGAAAATTAACTTACCAACCAAAAAACTGGATATATATATTATATATAATATATATATACTATATATATATATATATATATATATATATATATATATATATATATATATATATATATATATATATATATATATATATATATATATATATAATATATATATATATTATATATATATATATATATATTATATATATATATATATATATATATATATATATATATATATATATATCAGTTTTTCGTTTAGTAAGTTAATTTTCGTTTGTGGTTACGAAAAATGAACTAATTACACTAAATCTTGTTTAAACTTATGTGAAGCTTTAAAAATGGCTGGGATTGGCGTTCAATAAACCAAAAGTTATGGGCCTTGCACGCGTAAAATGGTTTGATGTGCTTAGCAGCCAATTTCCATCTTTTTTCTCTCTATTTATCTTTTGGTCGAAACTAAAAACATGTCAATATTAAAATTCATATAGTACAGACTACAGATATTCGATTTGAAACAAAGTTTCACAATTTATTGAGACAACGATCTTACCGCTTGTAGACTTAGCAGTGTCATGGTTCCGAGGCTAAGTCGTTGTGGGAAAAAGTTAAGAGCTTATTCGACGAATGTCTTGACTTTATTTCAGTTCATGGAATTATTATGTTTGGAGAAAGTTTCCTTTACACTAATAATTTTTTGAGTATGTTAGATAATTAACTAGAAAACGGGAACAATTATACACATAAGAATACTACACTACTAGTAGTAGTAGTATTCTTTATTTATATTACTTTTTTTTAACGTACCAAAACATTAGATTTGTTAAACTTAAAACAATTGTTACTTAGAATTAAAAGCAATTTTTTTTGCGGCAATGTATTTTAGTAGGCAGCTTGATCTAGTTTAAAATCACCAAAAAGAGTTCGCAAAAACAAGTAGCGAACATTTTCATTTGTGTCGGAAAGTGGCTACAAAATTGGCGCAGAGCGATGAAATTTAACATGGGCTTGTCATAGGACGGATTGTACACTCATTTCAACCAGCCGCTTGCACTGAATTTTGACATCACTTGATTAAGGGTGATTCGAATTCAGGTATTTGTGCTGTGATTAAAAACATTTTGTGATATTATGCCATAATAAAGATATTTTATAATTTTTATGAATTATTTAATGAAGTCTAACGCTTGTCTGTCTTAAATTATAAATTAATGTTTCTTCACGCTCGAGGTCTTTTTAAATATTTTATTTATTGTTCCCAATTTCGCGATTACGATATTGAATCGCTTCCTAGATTTATAGAAATTACATTTCATAAATATCACAGTATTAAACATTTTATAATTTAAATAAGTGTAAATAAATATTAATTACTTTAAGTTAATAATTTAAAATGGTATTATAAAATAATATAATTGTACAAAAATCGGACAGACATATCTTAATCTCATTTTACAAGTACGCGGCGAACAGAAAAATTAAAACAGCAATACAACCAATGACTTACATGTATAGTATCGACAACACAAAAATACTTAAAGCTACTGTAGATTCATTACACTCGTCAGCTGTCTTGTATTGCACTGAGTTTGTTTTTACTATTGCACGATGATTATACCATGTATTTGTTGTTTCCTTTTCCGAAGCAAATGCCTGTAACAGTGAGCGATGTTTTCTGTATCAACTTTGAAGTTCATTCGTTTGCTTGCGGTACATTGTTTATATGAAGGGTTTCTAATATAAATCTTTGGTTGTAATTATTCTCTCTTTTCTATAATTCATTACGTCGTTCAAAGTTTGGTTTATGATTGTTTCTCGCACAGTGGTCCGCTAGTGCCAGTTTTTTTGGTATTTCAGTTGGCTAATTAATATCCGCATTTGATGTCCTGAAATTCTTGTTTTTTAATTTGTATTTTCGATGTTCCTACACGGTCACAGTTCGGTCCTCAAAATAATGCCAGGTGTGCCTAACGTAGTGGTCTCGCCAAAGTGTAATTGGCGAGACCACTTTTCGACAAAAAGTTTGAGACTCTAATTCCCAACAGTGAGGCGTGGTGTACACGGACCCCGGGGAATAATAAGATATTATATATTCCTACACTTTGATGGCTCCAAATTGACGGACAAGTGGGTTTCGGAGCTATATTCTAAAGATCTGGACTGTCGAAGTAGCGAAAAATTACCTGATCACGTAGTGTTTTTCAGGCTGAAATATTAGCAATAAGAGAAGTGGCTGGAATGGCAGAGAGAAGTAATGTTTCACACAATATTTCATTAATATTTTACTCAGACAGTCAACGCTGCATAAAAATCCATTGACTCTGTGCCCTTCAACTTCTAAAAACACTATCGGACTGCCGCCAAATCTCTCAATGAGATGGGCTGAGCGCCCACAATATTCACCTTAGTTTATGGGTGCCTGGCCATAGAAACATACCGGGGACTTGCGAACAGATGAGCTAGCAAGGCTAGAACTAACCTTACATATTCCAGGGGAACTTAGTTGTATGCCTCTGGCCACCTGCAAGCTCTTATGCGGAGAAGGCTGTTATGATGGCCAATTATTCGATGGAGAATTGGCAAGGGTTGTAACGACAACCAAGCAAATATGGCCCCAATTTAAAACTTAAAGACCGCACACTAGATATGCTAGTGTTCTCAAGGCCGTCAGATTAGGGACCCAAATGATATCTGCATATAACGAGTGTCGCTTGCCTGAATAGAGCGAAATTTGCCAAAAACTATAGCGTGCGAAGTATAATGACTATTAGTATAAGCATGTAATGATGTGGGAGGAAAGCCAATCAATAAACACCTCTTGTGTGAGTGTCCTGCTTTTTGTGTAAGGCGTAAAAGCGAATTTTAGGAGCAATATAGCTTTAGACTTATGGCGGAACCTGGAAAACGTGTAACTTAAGCAGTTTTTTTAATGTTTTTGGAGGCAATCTGGTTGAATTCCAGAAGAGTAAAATAATAGAGAAAGGTTCAGTTGGTTAAAAACTAGAAGTGCCCATTGTAATATGCTACTTTTTAGTATTAAATGTGTATACACAATGGAACTGAATAGTTCAAAGTGGAGCCTGCATTCTTTGAATCGCTGCCCACTTTAACCTAAGCTAATGCTTCTGTTTGTTATTGTATTTATATTACATAAACTTTAAAACTTTTTTATTGATTTTATTTATATATATATATATATATATATTATATATATTATATATATGATATAATATATAATATATATATATATATATATATAATTTAATATATATATATATATATATAAGGAAACAATATCAACACTTTCAGTCGGCAGATGTCTAATTTTAAACTAACTGAGAGGAACAGCTTTTTTTAGCAAATTTTAAACTATTTGAAAAGTTTTTGAACATTTTGAATTGGAAAACTGAAGTGGATTGGGAGAAACCTGATTAAATATTAAAAAACAGCTATGCGGATTTTCAGTGAACCAAATGCCATGCTAAAAAAATTGGAAGTTCTTTGTAAAGCACAACTTTAAAGCCTTTATAAAAATGTCCTCCCACACAGGAAAAAGAGTGTCATTGTAAAAATTTTAAGGGCCGCATTTTTTAACTTCACATAGTTAAACAAATTTAGTGTATATATTCATTTTTTTCGTACCACAAGCGAAAATTAACTTACTAACAAAAACTGGATAATATATAATATATATATTATTATATATATATATATATATATATATATATATATTATATATACTATATATATATATATATTATATATATATATATTATAATATATATATATATAATCATATATATATATATATATATATATATATTATATATATATATATATATATATATTATATAATATATATATATATATATATATATATATATATATATATATATATATATATATATATATATATATATATATATATATATATATATATATATATATAATATATATATATATATATATATAATATATATATATATATATATATATATATATATATATATAATATATATATATATATATATATATATATATATATATAATAATATTATAATATATATATATATATATATATATAATATATATATATATATAATATATATATATATATATATATATTATATATATATATAAAAATATATATAATATATATATATATATATATATTTATTATATAAGTTATATATATAATATATATATATAAATATATATATATATTATATATATAATATATATATTATATATATATATAATATTATATATAATTATAAATAAAAGTCAATAGAAAAAAGTTAAGGCTTTATCTAATATAAATACATAACAAACAGAAGCATTAGCTTAGGTAAAGTGGCAGCGATCAGATGCAGGTCAGCTGTTCGACTATTCAGTCCATTGTGATACCACATTTATACCTAAAATTAGCTATTACTGAATTGGGCCACTTTCGTCTAGTCTTTAACCACCTGAACCTTCTCTTATTATTTATCTTCTGGAATCAACCAGATGCTCCAAAAAACATTAAAAAAACTGCTTTAAGCTTAAACGTTTTCCAGGCCGCCCAGTAATCTAAAAGCTATATGCTCCTGAAGAAATTCGCTTACGCCTTACACAAAAAGCAGGACACTTCACACGAAGAGGTGTTTAATTGATTGCTTTTCCTCCACATCATTACAGTTATACAATAGTTCATTATACTTCGGCCACCTATCAGTTTTGCAATTCGCTATCAGCAGCGACCCGTTATAGCAGATATTCAGTGAGTCGCTATCTGACGTCCTTGAAACACTAGCATATCTAGTAGTGCGGTTTAAGTTTAAATGTGGCCATATTTGCTTGGTGTCGTTACAACCCTATGCCAATTTCTCCCATCGAATATTGATCTAACACTTCTCACGCAGTAGAGCTTGCAGGGTGGCCAGGAGGCATTACCAAACTAGTTCCCTGGAATATGTAAGGTTAGTTCCTAGCCTTGCGAGCTCATCTGCTTCGCAGTTCCCCGGTATATGTTTCTATGGCCAGGCACCCATACTAGGTGAATTATTGTGTCTGCCTCAGCCATCTCATTGTGAGAGATTTTGCGGCAGTCGGATAGCGTTTTAGAGTTTGAGGGCACAGAGTCCAACAGGATTTTATTGCAGGTTGACTGTCTGAGTAACATATTAATGCCAATATTGCTTGAACATTTTACTTCTCTGCCAATTCACCAATTGCTCTTATTGCTAATATTTCAGCCTTGAAAGAACACTACCGGTGATCAGGCTAATCTTTTTCGACCTATTCGAAGTTCCAGATCTTTAGGAAATATTACTCCGAAAACCCACTTTTCGTCCATCCAATTTTGGAAGCCATCAGTGTTAGAATATAATAATCTTTATTCCCGGGGTCCGTGTACACCACGCCTCACTGTTGGATTAGAGTCTTCAAACTTTTTTGTCGAAAAGTATGCGTCTCGCAATTACCACTTCTGGCGAGGGACCACTACGTTAGGCACGACCTGGCCATTCTATTTTTGAGGACCGAAACTGTGACCGTTGTAGGAACATCGAAAAACAAATTAAAACCAGGAATTTAGGACATAAATTCGGATATTAAATTACGCACTAATCTCGAATACCAAAAAATCTTTGCACTAGCGACCACTGTGCCGAGCAAAAAATCAATTAACCAAAACTTTGACGACTAAGAACATTAGAAAGAGAGAATAATTACAAACAAAGATATTATTAGAAAACCCTTGCATATAAACCCAATGCTCGCAAAGCAACGAATGAGACTTTTCAACAGTTTGAGAAGAAAACATCGCCTCACTGTTACAGGCATTTTGGCTTCGGGAAAAATGGAACAACAAATACGATGTTATAATCATCGTGCAATAGTAAAAAACAACTCAGTGCCAATACAGGACAAGCTGATACGGATGTGTAGTTGAATCTACAGTAGCTTTTAAGTCATTTTGTGTTGTCGATACTATACATTGTAAGTCATTGGTGGTATTTGCTGTTTAATTTTGTCTGTTCGCCTGGGTACTTGTAAAATGAGATTAAGAATGTCATGTTTTCCGATTCTTCTGTACAAATTATATTATTTTTATAATACATTAAATTATTTAATTAAAGTAATTAATATTTATTTACACTTTATTTAAATTATAAAATGTTTAATACTGCTGATTTTTATGAATGTAATTTCTTAAATCTAGGATGCGCATTCAATATCGTATCATCTTCTTGCTTTAGTTCCGAAGGCACTTTTTTCTTGGTGTAGTCTTATTATTAAAATACGTCTTTAATTGATCTGTGTCTTCTAACAGCTTTATCAGTTTCATTCATTTTTGCATTGCACTTTTTTTAATTTCGTACCGTTTTTTTGTATTTTGTAAGCGGGAGCCACTCAAGTTGGTTTCAACAGGGTTTCGGGCAATTTGCTAGCTGCAGCACATGACGGAGATTTACGTATTTGGGACATTCGAAAGGGTTCTTGCCCCATTCACTACATTACTGCACATCAAAATCGGTACAAACCATTTGAAAGTACATTTATTATTATGAATTTCACGAACCAATATTTTTAGAGTACATGGTATTAATTGGAGTCATCGCAGGGAAACATGTTTGGCCACTGCTAGTCAGGATGGGACAGTAAAGTATTTTGATATAAACAATCCCAGAAGAGCAGAAAAAATAATAACAACAACTTCACCAGTTTGGAGGGCTCGATATACGGTAATCTATAATAATTTCTTACAATAAATTATTTTGCAATATTTTAATACAATTTAAGCCCATTGGTAATGGCCTGGTAAGCATAGTTGTTCCGCATTTAGGTCGTGGAGATAATAGCTTGCTTTTATGGAGCAATAGCAAACAAAATGATCCAGTTTGCTCTTTTGTGGGACATACTGATGTTATATTAGATTTTGCTTGGAGACCCAACCGTGAGAAGCAAATGGAGATTGTAAGAAGTTGTGGTATTCAAAAACTGTCATGTGAGAAAAACTGTCATATTGAATTTTAGGAGCTGGTCACATGGTCACGTGATCGAACATTGCGTGTTTGGAAAATTGACGATAAAATGTTAAAACAATGTGAACCTGAAAACGACTTACAAGAAAATTATCAATCGGAATCACGCGTTGAAACGCCAACAAAGTTTCAACCAATCTATTCGTCATCTTTTCATAAACGATCTGAAGTGCAAGCCCATCCAGTCGCTGTTTCTTTACCCGCCCAAGCCCATGAGGTGGGTAACAATATTCGATTGTCTAGATCACCTCCACTAATAACGATGTCATCACGGGCATCAATTCACCGGCACAGAGAGGAAACCACTGTTGCACGTTCATTAACCGATCAGCCAACATGTTCCTTACATCATGAATTTTCACTCCTAAATACAAACATGCCACATGTTGAAGTCGATACCCTCGATGCGATAAAACGATTCGCAATTTTCAACATATCAGCTGGTGGACATGTTATTGTTTTACAAATAACTTTTCCAACTGAGTATCCAAGTCCAAACAATTATCCCGAATTTAACTTCTGTATAAGAGACAAGGGACCACAATGCATGAACAACCGTCGAGATTAATGTTGAAGGTTTTGAAAACAAATGCACTGCAACGTGTAAAAAAATCTAGAACATGTTTGGAACAATGTTTAAGAGCTTTGGTCACAGCAATGAAAAAGGTATGTATTGTTGTTTCCAAAGTATTTATTTATGCATAACATTGTAACACACAACATTGTAACCCTGTAGGAAATTGAGCTAACTTTAACTGAGTCATAGGTAACTTAAAACCTATCTCATTTCCCATGTGAAATCGTAATCAGTTTTTACATGTATTGTCATTAGAACGAGTCCGTACTCACCCCTGCATAAGTTTTAGCTAACCAAAAATTAGCTCAAAACGAGTTAGTTTTTGGCTGATAATATATGAATGAGTATAAAAGAAATATTCTTCATTCCCATGTTGAAATCGTATCAGTTTTTTACCATGCTATTGTCATTAGAACAAAGAATCCCCGTACTCACCCTGATAATTTTTCTAGTAACCAAAATTAGCCTTTCAAAACATTTTTAGTTTTGGCTGATAATATATGAATGAAAATACAAGGCTTATGGCACACTAGGGCCAAATATTGACAAAATGAGTGGTCAAATAATATTTTCCACCCAGAAACCATTTTCCAAAATAATCTGGGATACGGTGTTTTGGAAAAATAACCCTACCATCGATGTTATAACTATATATGAATGCTAATATATTTTCGGGTTTTGGCTTTTGGCGACGGTTTCTTTATATATATAAAAATTTTTTCTAGTTAAACAAATATATATCGTACTTTTGTATAAATATTTTTTCCTAAAAAATCATTGTCAATATGGAGGTAACACAATTTTTTATTTTAAAAATTAAATATTGGAAAAATTTCCAAGGAAAAATCCCGATTTCCCTCAAATAAACAGGTGAAGTTTTTATGGCGTTTTTCGTAGAATAATGTCTATTGTGGTTATTTCGTTTATTATCTGTGTACATATGACATTTATCATATTAAGTTCCAAGGTTTCTTTTTTTTGCAAATTCCTGTAAGATTAAACTCTTAAATCAATTTTGGTATTAAAACAACTTGCAGTGATTTCATTTAGGTTATTTTCGGAAACAGAATATTTTCCTTCCAATGAATTATTTCCCCTCCAGGCATATCATTTTATTAGTTTTTGCTTAAATTTCACGTTTGGCTTGTTTGGAGTGGTTCAGAAATTCATGATTATTGGTTACGAATTTTTGACAACAAAAGATCGAAAAACCCAAAAGACTCCATGTTTTGTCTCGAATTTTTCCCAAAAATTTTCAAATTTATTTTAATATTTTCCAAAAAATTTCTTCAATTAAAACTTCTAATCCCTCAACTATGGTGTCTAATGGGTCGGAGTTAATTATCGGTTAAAATCGTAAAAAAATCGGAAATTTGTCCATTTTGTGAGTAAAATCTAGGACATTTTTATTCGACGCACCCACTTTCCCCCCCCTTCGACCCGTGAGAGGGAGCTCGTACCCAATAAACGTGCCCGGAACACGCCATACCACATGTGAACCGGACCATGGCGGGGTGGGGAGGGAAGAGGGGGATGGTAAACAGCCTACAGAGAAGGACTCATCAGCCGGATATTCATTAATTAAACTAAAATCTAGCACATCAAGAAAAAAATTATTATTAATCCAAAATTTTTTTTAAATTCTGGGCTTAATCATAATAACATACATAAGTTAGCCGATAGATTGAATTTTTTT
>PGFW01008135.1:11376-26918 GCA_003123925.1 Haematobia irritans | reverse complement strand
AGCGTTATGTTGTCATGGAATGGTACGGTAATTGGTTGATCACAATATCTTGGATATCCATCTAGCATGTGCACTTTATATATGGTTCTTTGCCAAGCTAGGATGCTCGCTCCTGAACTCGACTATGACCAATTTTTGTTTAACATTTATTGGAGTTGCATTAGTCCTAAATATTCAAAATATGTTCATTATATGTAAATTTACTACAAATTAGCAACAATTCGAACTAAAACTAATATAAACAAGTGAAAATTTTTTTACGATTGCAATTTACCAATCGAAATAATTATCGATCAAAAAAACTTGATATCGACTCCCGTGATCCGAAAAAAATTAGATTTCGAACAAAAGTTTTCGATATCGAATGTCATGTTTAGCCCCCTGTTGTTTTTAAGAGACAGGTATAATATATATGCAAATAGTTTGAAGTCTTTGAAGGAAGCAGACTATATTGGCATATTTGCTGACAATATTTTTGCTGTGGCATCCGGTAGTTATAAAGATGTCAATGAAAAACTCAAACGGATTAATCACAAAATTCAAATTTGGACAAAAGGAAGTGGTGCTGTCATACCTTTAATTAAAGCGGAAATACTCCATGTTTGTCAGAAGCATAAATGTACGGCGGTATCGATGATTTGGCATCGGATTTATTCACTCAACGATATAATCGGACATTTCTAGCTCGACATATGATATGTCTAGTGTAGGGTTTTCTTTTGCCCGAACTTTTTAAATTTTTTTCGAATTTCCCGGGATCCCTGTCAAAGGGAAACTTGCTTTGATGTGGAATACATTTAGACATTTGAATAATTAAGAAATCACCTAAAACTACGGTTATAAGGCGCTCTCTGGACAACTAACAATATATATATTATGTTGTTCTCTTACATCAGCCATAAATCATACTAAAATACGACAATATTTATGTAAATACAAAACAGTTTGGACAATGGAACTTCTACAATGAAACCCTACCAACATTTTATAGGAAAAATGTCCTTTTACTAAGTTCTATATCGGCCACGCATTATTTTGGGAAAATCATCAACTATTGGAGGAAGAAGTTATCGAAAATATATAGATGGAAGGATGATCGCAATCTTTGGCTCCTATATTAAAGCCAGGGCAGATACGTTTATAGACAATCTGATTATAACAGCAATATAATTAAATTATAAATTCTTAAATAAAGATAATTTTCCACTATTAGCTAAACTGAAATATTCATTGGGCCGGCTGACGACATTTGTTCATGAGCCGTAACAGGTTGGCTGATAAGGTATCTGCACACATAGATTGGCGTAAGCCTAGTTATAATATGCATATTATTCTTTATTATTAAGTCACCAACTTCATAATGATTCCGTGTCAAAATTTTGACGTCTGTAAGTCAAATAGTTGTGAGATAGAGCGTCTTTTTGCGGAAGAACTTTTTTATGTGAAAAAAATGGAAAAAAAGGAATTTTCGTGTTTTTATAAAATACACACAAAAATTATCACCAAATTTTTTAATTTAAACACTTAATTGAATTTCGGAAACGGATTCTAATTAAATGTTAATTGATCTCAATTAATTACTTTAATCAAATCCGAATTTAAAAACCAATTAAAAAAATGATTGATATTTGCTTACGTTCTCAATTAAAAAGATAACTTGAATTCAATCAATTTTGTTAATCAATTCTGAAATAATTTCACTTACAAAACGTGATTGAAAAATTTCCGCTTTCCAATTACACATTGCGATTGATCCAACTCACACTTTCTGTGAATTGGAAATTGAATAATTTTGACGCGATGGAAAGAGGCGAAAAGCAGAACAGAGAACTGGGATTTATCAACAATGTATGTCTGAGGAAGTAACTCGTAACGAACGGTTGGGTTTTTGTTTTTCGCGTAAATTGAAAAACATGTCTGCTGCATTCAAAATGTGTGCATAAATATTTTGAACGCAACAACAAATCATAGCAAAAGGTTGAAATAAATAAAGTGTCTGCCAACACACCGGCCAGTGTGGTAAAGGTTTTGACAAAAAATATATGACAACGCAATTGAAATTGAACTGTGTTTGTGGTATTGTAAAAATGGAAAACAGATCTAGGGCCGTTTATTGAAGGTTAAGAAATTTGCTGAAGGTGAATTACCATTTTCCATTGAAGCCTGTTACATAAACGCGACTAAAATAATATATTTTTATTCACTTCGTTTTAGTGGACCATATTTTATTTCGTGAAATTCGACCAATCAATCCCATCAACTCCATTCATTTTATTTCAAATATATATATAATATATTGTCTTTGCAATAAAAAAGGGGTACTCGTAATTGATTCTTTAAAATTCATAAATTTTTTTCACTCCTAGTTTTCTTTAAAAACAAGACCGGTATGGGTTTGTTCGAAGATTCAGCCTTGGAGTTTGCAAAGTACGTTGGCATTAAATTGCATTTTTGTTTTACCTGGCTTTTTCATTTTGAACCACATAAGAGAGCAGTAATATCTCGGTATATAAACTAATGAGCTGAATTATGTAATTGCGTAAAAAAGTTTTCTTTCTTTTGGAAAAATTTTAAAAAATATGGCAAAAATAGTCCGAAAATAAATAAAAATATGTATTTTCCATTTATATTTTTCTTCTATTTCCAGAATGCAAAGTATCATCAATATAATGTAACAAATTCTACATTGCTTTCCATTATTTTCTGTCTTGATTGGTTTCAAATTTATAATAGACGATTTTAATGTGGTGGAAATTTTGGGAAAGAATTGCTTATTAAAATTAAATTACCAGCTCCTTTAATACACCTTTTATGCCTAAAAGACTGCAAAAGAAGATTATAAACAACTGCCAAAACGAAGATTATAAATGCTGCCAACCTGGAACTAAGAATTGAACTTGATATTCTACGCAGGTAATGATTTAACACAAATTAACTTTTAATTGAACAAAATTAATTCGAATTATTCTGTTTACTCTTCAGAAAAACTAATTTAGCTTACAGGCTGCTGATTTATTGGAAATCTTAGGCGCATCTTACAATGTAGAAGGAACATGCCTAACATGGTTATTATCTATAAGGAAGATAATGATTTATATAATTTATCTTTTTCCACCCTATAGTTGTTATTGATAGTAATTGTTATTTGTAAGTTATTTAGAACAAAAACACAAATGACAAGAACCAAATTTTGATTTTCTATTTGCCTTCAATAATCAATAAAATATTAAATATGTTTTAAAGAAACACAAATTTTTTCTTTTTTTCCAAAAGACAAAAAAAAAACTAAATACGCATTCTTGGGGTCGTTTAATATAATACATTTTGATCGAAATTTATAGCCAATTTTCAATTAATTATTTAATTGAATGAATCAATAGTTGATTTGATTTTCTGTGCAAAATTAATTAAAATTTTAATTAATTCAATTAAAACTGTGGATTGAATTTATGTTAGAAAAATCAATACGTTTTTAATTGATTCAATGCACACAATTAATGATTCCGATGAACAAAAGTCAATTAAATTTAATTAATTAAAAATCGGTGTTGGTTTTCAATCAAAAATGGGTGATTGATACTATCATTTTCGTGATTGAAGACATTTCAATTAAAAATGATTGAATCCGCGATTTCGCTGATTTGAAACTTCAAAAAATTTTTTTTGTGTGGAAATGAACGTTAGATTCGAGATAGCGGAGGCCTATAAAGATATAACAAAGTAACGATGTTTGGTCATATCACTTCATCAATATATACGGAAGTCCTGTGCAAAATTGGGTGCGCCGGGAGCTCACATTGACCCAAAACAACTAACGTGGTGATGATCTGAGCGGAATGTTTAGCAGCTTGCTAAACTTCGTAATACACCCGAGTTTTTTCCGTTCGATATGTGGACAATGATGAAACATGCGCTCCCATCACTGACACATCCTGAGTCAATCGACAGTCGGTCTGAGTGGACAGCGACCGGGTGAACGTCTCCGAAGCGTCGGAAGACTCAAAAGTCCGCTGGCACAGTAATCGGCCTCGCGTTTTTGGGATGCGCATGGAATAATTTTTATCGATTTTATTGAGAGAGGCAAAAAACAATCAACAGTGGCTGATTATATGGCGTTATATTGGAGCGTCATGAAGAAAAAAAAGTGTTGTTCCACCAAGACAACTCACCGTGCCACAAGTCATTGAGAACGATGGCAAAACTTCATGAATTGGGCTTCGAATTGCTTCACCACCCACTGTATTCACCAGATCTGGCCCCTAGCGACTTTTTCTTGTTCTCGGACCTCAAAAGGATGCTCGCAGAGAAAAAAACTGGCTGTAATGAATAGGTGATCGCCGAAACTGAGGCCTATTTTGAGGCAAAACCGAAGAGTACTACCAAAAAAAAAGGGTATCAAAAATTGAAGGTCGTTATATAATCGTTGTATCGCTCTTGAAGGAACTATTGTGAATAATAAAAACGAATTTTGACAAAAAAATGCGTTTTTCTTTGTTAGACCGGGGACTTATCAGCCAACCTGTTATATCTTCTTATTTCTAAGTTAACTTACTTACTATATGTTCTACAATATTTTTCTGAATTTGCATGAAATCACAAAATTTCTTGATCTATTACAACATAAAATGTAATCATATATTTATTTTGGAAATAAAGAGATACATTACTACTACTATTGAGGGATTTTTTGTAACACTAAAAAACTGTTTGGAAATGAAAGAAACTTATTCCGATTTCACCATCGTTAAAACGGGGTCAATAAATACACATGTTCAGTCAATATTCCAAAAGGGAAACAGTACCATGTAATACGACATTCACATTACACTTCCAAAATCCACTTTAACTAGATTTCAGTTGTATGCCCTATAAATAAGAGTTTTAAACCCCAATTTTAATAGATTTCAAGCCTAATGTGTATAAGGTATAAATTTGATATTAAAGTAACTATCTTAAAAAAGGTTGGAATTTTCTTCTTTCATAAAAAAACATCCTTGCAATAATTATGAAATTCATTGCAATTTCCAACGTGGTACATACGGTAAAATGTCCTGTGTTTTTAAAGGTTTACTCAGTCGTACCAGTCTATTAGAATGTCGTTTACAGAATATGACAATCATAATTAGAGAAGTGCAAACTTCATTTTATACAATTATGGGAGGCCCGATTGGGATTGCTGAATTAGAACGCACGATTAATGCTACTGTTCACAAGGAAACTACTACGACTTTCCGTACCATTAGTTATTAACATTACACTTCAAAATCCCAACTTAACTGATTTCAACTGCCTCTATGTAATACATAAAATTATTGTAAAGAAGAATTTCCGGGAATTCCTGCCACTTCATTCACGCGGAAAAGCGCCGAGCGAAAAAATTAAGCAATTTTTTCTCCGGAATTCCCGGGATCCCGTTCCCGGGAAAAACCCTAGTCTAGTGAAAAAAGAACGAAAACTAAAAATAATGGGATATCTCAAAAACCATTCCATAAAAAATTAACCTTTATACACGAAAAAGTCACCCCTTATCAAATGTATATTTTCAGTGTAAACTAGTGTAAGTAATCTGTATATCAACATAGAGAACAGGCCCTAAATGTCTACCCTGAGGCAAACCCGATGGGACATCTAAACACCTCGGATAAGAATCCCCAAAAGATACAATCTGCGTACGGCACTAAAGACACGATTAAATCCAATCCAAAATAGTACTGTTCAAACCAATCCTGTCCAGCTTATATAACAACAGCTTATGATTCACCCGGTCAAAAATCGGTATAAATAACATGAATCTGATTCCCAAGAACAAACTAACTAATAACATGAGAAGTAAACTCCACTAAGTTCGTAGTAGTCGATAGGCCTTTACGAAAATTTTTTTTGATTTCATCACGAAAATCGCGGATTCAATCATTTTTTTAATTGAAATGTCTTCAATCACGAAAATGATAGTATCAATCACCCATTTTGATTGAAAACCAACACGATTTTCAATTACATATTTAATTGAATTTTGTCACGGAATCAATTAATTGTGTGATTGAATCAATTAAAAACGTGATTGATTTTTATAAAATCAATTACAGTTTTAATTGAATCAATTAAAATTTTAATTAAATTTGCACAAATCATCTACTATTTGTTTTCATAATTAATTGAAATTGGCTATGAATTTTATCAAAAAATTTAAATATTGCGCCCCCAAAATCGTATTTAGTTTTATTTGAAATAAAAGAAAATACGTGTATCTTATAAAACATATTCAATATTTTATTATTTTTTGAATTATGTAATAGGCAAATAAATTTGGTTCTTGTCATTTGTGTGCTTTTGTTCTAACATAACTTACATTGTATGTTACTATCAATAACAACTATAGTGAAAAAATAAACTATATATGTAAATCATTATCTTCCTTATCATAATAACCATGTCAGCATGTTCCTTCTAATATGTAGATGCGACTAGATTTCTAATAAATCAGCAGCCTGTAAGCTAAATTAATTTTTTGTGAAAGTAAACAGATTAATTCGAATTTAATTTTGTTCAATTAAAAGTTCATTTTGTTAAACATTACCTGCATAACATAGAATATCAAGTTCAATTCTTAGATCCAGGTTGTAGATTTATAGTCTTCTTTTGCAGTTGTAGTCTTTTAGCATAAAAAGGTGTAATTTAGTAATTCTTTTACCAATTGAAATCTTTTTTAAAATTTGAACCAATCAAAGAAAAAATAGTGGGAAAGCAATGTAATATTTGGTATTATATTGATAATACTTTGCAAACTCTGGAAATAGAAAAAAATATAAATGGAAAATACACATTTTTATTATTTCGGATATTTTTCAAAAGAAAGAACTTTTTACCATTACATAATTCAGCTCATTAGTTTATATATCAGGTATACTGCTCTCTACTTGGGTTCAAACTGAAAAAGGCAGGCATTAGCGTAGCTTGACAATTTCCTTGGGGGAGGGGGTTATAGCCCCCCTAGCTAAAAATTTATAGACTGAACGTATAGATTCAATTATTGTTTTATTTCATAAAAAAGAATACAAAAATAGACATCAAAATAATATATAATAAAGCAATTAAAAGTAGTTCCACACTTTTCCCAGCAAAAAAATTGGGATTTGTTTTAAAGGCACAACTTTAAAAGTACTTCCAAAAATGTCCTCACAAAGAAGTTAATTATATTAACTACACAGGAAGTTTTTTACTTCAGTTTTTTTTTCATATTTTAATGCGTAATTTTTGTTTTCTTTTTTCAAATAGTTTAAAAAAGAGTAAGAATAAATAAAATGGTAAAAATTATTCAAATTTTGCCACAAAAGTGCTAAATTTTTCATAATTTTTGAAAATATTCAAACAAAGCGTTAGAATGCATTAAAAATCATAAAAAATATAACAATTTTTATAAATTAATGTTTCTTGAAGCTCGAGGTCTTTATAAATATTTATATAATTCTAACAAAGGTCGACCAAAAATCAAATAAAAAACGAATAAATAAAAATTATTTATTTGGGAAAATATCACACAATTTTTTAATTCACATTCAAAACTCTGAATTCGGATCACACCGTAAGAAGTGATGCAAATTTATTGCAACGGCTGTTGAAACGGTGGACATTCGTTCTATGACGAGTTCCTATTACATTCATCGCTTCTCCGCCAATTTTGCACCACTTCCGGACCCAAAAAGAACATTTTCACTTCTTTTTTGGCGACGCTTTTTTGCAGCATTATTAAGATATTAATTTATGAAAGAATAGTTTTAATACCAATTACTATTTTTTAATTAAGATGACTAAACCAGACTAAACAATATAATAAAGGAGCTTTACAGCCTGTTTCTGTATGTCGAATGAGCTCTGTGGATCGACTAAAATGGAAACAAACAGCTGAATTTATAACCAAAAAACAGCTGTTTCTATGCATTTCAGTCGATCGATTGAACTCGTTCGACATACAGAAACAGGCTGTTAGTTATTCAACTAAACCATAAGTTCAATCACAGCTCTATTTCATAAATATCAGACTTCAAACATTGCCATCGGCAACTGCTACCACAACTCAAGTAATTCGATTTGGCATGAAAGTCTTTAGCGGAACTTTGTGCGGTTGTATATACTTGTTTAACTTTTATAAAAATGTAAAATCGTAAATAGGTTTTCAAATTCTGGGGGGGCTAAATTTTTTCTGGGGGGTCTAAGCCCCCTCCCCAGAGGCCTTCCTACGCTTATGAAGGCAGGTAAAACAAAAATGCAATTTAATACCAACGCTACTTCGCAATTTCAAGGTGAATCTTCCATCAACCCCATACCGCTCCAGGTTTTGAGAAAACTAGGAGTGAAAAAAAATATAATTTTAAAAGATCAATACCCACCTTTTGATTGCAAACATATTCTTATATATTTGATAAAATGATGGAGTTGATGGGATTGATTGGTCAATTTCACGATATAAAATTGGTCAATAAAAGAAATGAATAAAAAATATATTATTTTAGTCCGTTTAATGTAAACAGGCTTCAATGGAAAACGGTATTCACATTTCACCTTCAGTAAACGTAGATAAAAAAATTCCATTTTACAATACCACAAAACACAGGTAATTTCAAATGCGTCCTGTCATATATTTTTTCAAACCTTTACCACGTGGCCATTTGTTGTTGCACCCTTTATTTCAACCCTTTGCTATGATTTGTTGTTGCGTTCAGAATATTTATGCACACATTTTGAATGCAGCAGACAGAATGTCGCCAATCATGTTTTTCAATTTACGCGAAAAACAAAAACCCAACCGTTCGTTACGAGTTACTTCTACAGACTGATCTCTCTATCATACATTGTTGAATAAATACCCATTCTCTTGTTCTCTTTTCGCTCTTTCCATTACTCAAAATTATTCAATTTCAATCACAAAGGTGATTGGATCAATCACATGTGTAATTGGAAACGGAAACATTTTCAATCACGTTTGGAATTGAAAATTATTTCCGAATTGATTGAATCAATATTTTAATTGGAAACGTAACAAATATCAATCATTTTTTAAATTGGTTTTTATTCGGATTTGATTAAATAATTAATTGAATCAATTAACATATTAATTGAATCCGTTTCCAAATTCAATGAAGTGTTTAATTGAAAAAATTTTGGTGATAATTTTTTGTGTGCATGCTGGCAAGGATCAAATATCAAAACATCCGTCACCATCTTCTCAAAAACCTTCGGAATAGCACTCAATTTTGCTATCCCCCTATAATTACTCACATCAAAGGGGCTCCCTAACTTATGAAGTGGTACGACAAAAGAACTCCTCAATCTTAGAGGCAAATAACCGAATCTCAATAAACTATTAAATATCATCGACAATGGAGCAGAGAGACATCCCGAGCAAAACTTCAGAATTATCCCTGGAATTCAACCCGTACCACCACTGGTCGAGGCCTTAACCCCATGCAAATATTCCGACACAGACGGACTATCAAATAATGACAATGCCACCCGATCAAGCGATTGAATAAAATAGGGATATGAGTACTATAAATACTATTATTATAAACAGACTCAAAATAGTCCGCAATGGACTGGTCCCCAGTCCCAGTCAACACCATCTCTATGGATCTTCAATGACCTACTCGAAGACTTACGTTTCTCCTAACAAAGTCGTAAAATGATCTTGGGTTACAATGAAGGTCATTTTAACCATGTCAATGTAACGTGTATAGCAGGCCCTTGAATCCGTAGTACCGAGCATAATCAAAATCACACCCCCGTCCTTTTATACCGTCTAAAACATTCCCATCATTGTAAACTCAGAATACCACGGCTGAATAAAATCTCCCAAAACCACGATCCTGTCCGAATCACTCATTCCAGACATAATTCTATTAGTTGCACAAAATGACGCTCATAGATAAAATATTCCGAAGCCGGAGGAATATGAGCATATGAGAAAATCCCAGAACATCTACCCTTACCGCAAGGAATTCAATAGTATCAACACCATCAAGAACAATTTGTTCAGAGGGAAATGTGTCAAGGACACCAATCAGTACTCCTCCACCAACCCTTCCCATACAATCCTTCCTGAACGCCAAGTAACGACTACTAAAGTTAAAACTATCAATATACATCCTCGATAATTTAGTACTCAGCCCTTTGACATTCTGATAAACAATAGAAAAAGAGCCACTCCGTTTTTTTGGAGATGGATGAGACTTGCTAGGTAATCTACCTAAGTTATCCGATCGATCAACAAACTCCTTGCAACAAAAATACCCTCTTTGAGTCAGCCATATTGAGTTTCATCGAGCTTTTCCCCTTCGGTTGAGGCTGAGGCCAATCCGACAAAGATGGCGTCGCGAAGCTTATGAGCGACAAACCTGAATCAACCCCACGATTATCAAAGTCTTTTCCGAAGTTTTAACCGTTTACCAAGAACTGCATGTATAAAAAAACTATATTAAATGCTCTAATACTTCAATTAAACCATCAAACAGCCGCTTAAAATTTTAATTACGTATTTAAATATTACTTATCCCGATCTATTGGAAAAATGACTAAAGACCACTGCTAAGCGGAATCATATATATAAAACCAAATCCACATTGAGAGCTTTAGCTGTGAATATATATTTTTGTTTGCTTCTTTGAAGTAAGTAAAATAGTACGTATGAATCAGTTATGAGTTAGCAAAAAGCGAGCGAGTTTAAAGAAGATTCAAAAGGCTCACAGACTCTTAGCCCACCCAGGATATTTTGACATTTTTTACTCAATAATTTCAAACGAATAAAATTGGCGTGGTAAGTAAAATAATACGTACATAATTTTTACACATAATTTGTGAATTATTTAAGGAGAAATTATTTAAAAATTTTAAGTAGATGAGCAAAGGGCAAGATCACTTGCGCATTGCCATTCAAAAAAAAAAAAAAAAAAAAAAAAAAAAATAAAAAAAAATGTGAACCCTCCACGAAGGAAAAAATGTATGTATACTACAATTTTCTCTTTTCCTTCGTGGAGTACTGGTTCACATTTATTTTCTTTTATTTTGAATGCAATGCGCAAGTTGATCTTGGCCTTTTGCTCATCTACTAGAAATTTTATAAATAATTTCTCCCTTAGAATAAATTCAATTCACAAATTATGTGTAAAAATTATGTACGTATTATTTTTACTTACCACGCCAATTTTTATTCGTTGAATTTTTGAGTAAAAAATGTCATTATAAGCTATCCTGGGGGTGCTAATTGAGTTCGATAGTTGATCCAGCCTTTTGAAATCTTCTTTTTTAAGGCTCCTTCATGCTTGCTTTGCTAACTCATAACTGATTCATACGTACTATTTTACTTACTTCAAGAGCATAACGTAAATATATACGACAACCAACATATAACATATATTATTTCTACAGCTATAGGTCTCTCAATTGTGGATTTTTGGGTCTATTCGTTAAATAAATTATATATAGATATCCGCCTCTTATATAAGGTCAGTAAGGGGATCTATTAGCATTTTCCTAATTTTAGATCGAGGAAATTAGAGTGAAGAATATTTTTACTCATAATTAAAGGAATCGAATTGTAAAATTAATTAATATGAATTTTTCCTTAATACTATCGGGACTGTGGTCTCCAATGATTTTGGTTTCTCGCTTGAAGTATTAGAGCAATGGCCATTAATTGCTCAGGTTCTCAATTAAATAAGTATGCTGGAATCAAAATTAACCATATTTTACACTTAATAAATGTGTATAGGTAAAAACGGTTGTGACCAAACAACTTATTCTCAAGAAAAATGATCAGGGATATGCAACAATAATTAACTTTTGCCTCCGGGTTAGTGTCCCATGGATTTCTATAAGGCTTTGTCAGACTGCATTAAGCATTCGCGTTAGCTCCTCAGGTCTCCTACCATCTGTTTACAAATAGGTATTCTCCGGCTCTCAGCCTCAACCGAAGGGTGGAAAACGCTTCGCCCTATCCGATATGTTGTATGCTCAATATGGCTGACTACAGAAAAGACGGGCGTTAATTTTTTTTTGTATAAGCAAGGAAGTTGAGAAAATATGCCAGTTTCTACGATCGGATTAAAACTATTTAGTTTGATTCATTGGAATAATACTTTCAACTAGGCTAACGTACTCATCCGGACTTACCAGTAAATAAAATCTTGTCGGACAGAATGGCAATTCGTAAGTTTTCGCGCTACTTTGATATTTTCAATCCTTCAGACGTATATGTTTCAAAGGGCTGAGTACTAAAGAGTACGCTCACACTTGAGGACTTTTCATGATAAATTTTAATCTATTGATAGTTTTAGCTACTATGTTTAAAGTAGCGTACATTGGCAGGTTAGTTGTTCTTATGGTATTTTTCACGCTTGAGAGTAACAAGGAGAGAGGGCTTTATAAATCTCATGGCTCATTCTGTCTTCACAAATTCCACTCAACTCCGCTGTTTTGTTTTAGTGAGATAATACCACTGTTCGGCACAATATTTCAATTCCGCCTCTGTCTCACGGACACGCCCAATGGCCATGCGAAAAATTAAGGCGATTGGAAATCCTACTAAAAGTTAATAATCTGAGTTAATTCGCTCTTAGATTTAAAAGTAAAATACATCCAATCATGAGAGGGTTATCAATTTTCCAAATGATATCTCAGCCCTATTGACAATTCTGCACTTCAAAGAGGTCAATTAATGATTATATTAAAGAGTCTCACTCAGGTTTTTTTTTGTTTGAGGATATATGAACGTGAGGTGGTTTGCATACTATGACTCTGTACACATTAAGATACTATTTCTTGCACCTTAATTCCTGCAATACCCCAGCATATTGGATGTAAACAAGCCATTTTTGACTACTCAACTATATCTAGAATGAGGGACATATGGTAATCTAAACCCTAACTTGAAACCCTATGGCTTATACGTCAGTGATAACATCAGAACGTTTTCAACATCGTACGATACTCAACACCTTTAACTAGCTTTAAAGGATTTTGCTATTTTATTTAAAAGGATACCTTCTGATGACGGTGGCATGCTCAACTAGATTGACTGGTACTGCGGATTGCATGTCCCCCAATCTGACTCTGATGACAGCATAGGAGCCAAATGACAAAAATTATCGACAGCCAAATACCTATGAGACAAACAGGCTTTAATAACTACCAATTCCCGAACACCTATTAACCCAAACAAAAATCAGTTCGCGAAAATTTACCTTAAACCTTCGAATAAATTTATACGACAAACAAAAGCAGACAACCTAGTACAAGAAACTTCGGCATTGTAATTAGCCTATATGAAACACCTCCTCAATCTAATTTTCCTTCTAACACTATCGAAAAATAATATCTAGAACCCATCCCATTGTCAGCAGATAATTAGTGTACACAAATAGTTAGTCATACCACTAACTGTGTCCAACGCAATCTGTCGACTGCCTGAGAGGTTCACATATATATGGTATTTAAATGAAAAAACCAGTGCACCAACATGAGTTGCAGCAAGTGCATCTAGCCCTACTATGTATCTAGAGCCTTATACTACTTATAAATTATTTTAGTGACTTATCTTTGACCTTCTAAGGTATCCATCTCTACAATGAACCAATATATCACAGAACGAATAATAGTGTAGAGAAATATGAATGGTATTTGTTCGCCGCTATTTTCTAATATAATTAGCCATCAATATCCGACAGCCAATGATAATATAGCCAAGTGTGCTGTTATAGAGTTTCAATTGCCAGTAATCCATGAAAACCAGACTCTAGCGTACAAAACCACCAGAATTAGTGTCAAATAATATGAACAACCTTTATATCTTCTCTCTCGTATGTGTGGACATGAAAAAAGAAGTCGGTATCCGATGAGATGTGTTGAATCTTGCTTAAACGTCCTTACAGTGCTATAGGCAAGCTTCTCAGATATTTATTAATCAAATTGTTTAGAACCAACATAAACAACCTAATGCACGTGGTATAAACCACAGAAGGTAGAGTTGACTGATCTATATGATTAATACCTGTAAAAGCGATGTTGCTAGCATGGTGTATATGCGTTATTGTGGCATTCACTCTCCATACCACAATAGTGACAAACATTATTCCCGCAAGTGACATTGATCGGAAATAAATTGTAAGATAACCTATAATACGTAAATAATTGGCAGAAAACGCATAATACAGATATATTTTTTGCCTCTACGAGTTATATTGATAAATCAAATATTTGCTAAAAGAGGGATCGCTAATATATATATTGTATCCTTACAAAAATTTTCATAAGAGTTAAGCACTAAATTCGAAGGAAAGATTTAGAGGTTCTAAATAGATAAAATATAATTAACTTTCGACACGTCGCTACATAGCTTCGTCCAATATTAGCTAAGCAAGGAATATAATTAAGGCATAGCTCATGTGAACCCTCCAAGTCATAGAAACCGCATATGTATAACAAAAGTAGGTATATAGGCGCAATAATATAAGTTTAGGTTATACTTTATTAAGCTATAGATTTGAATATATATTTCTGTCTTCTATTTAGCTATTTGATAGGCGTCTCATTAAGTCATTATCTCCTATGGCATCTAGGAGTTCTATCACACTAGAGCATAGACATTAGCAAGTAGACCGCGAAGTATTTGGGTAGTTGTACTGTAAGATCGTCATCTTATGTTCTAGCTATTATTTATGACCATATATATACAACGTAAGAGTATTAAGATCTGTCACTATCTGATATTTGCGTGAGGTATATATAATAGCGGGCGGTGAAATTCTAACATGCGATTCCTTTGTAGATCAAAGGTACAACTGCTCGTTGTATTAGGCTTCATGTGCGTTTTTCTCAGCTCGTTTTATGTTAAATTTGATGCATATGTCGTATATAGAGATTAAAATTATTCTAAGGTGTCAAAGAAATCTTTTCGCCTATGATGAGGAGGAGATATTTTGACATAGGTTACTATAAATGCATAGGTATAAAATTTATGGATATTCAACACAAATCCACATAAGTATTTGCGGCACTAATTATAGTATTTTCCAATGAGGATATTTCTATAATGCCTCATTTAATGTTCCGGCATCATATGGTCTTGGTGACATAAATATCTGTGTGTGAACCTAAATAGAAAACATATACGTGTAGCACTAAAAAGACTTAAAAATTTTTGTTATGAATCGATGTGAGGTATAAGCATTATCTATATTTTGGTGTGTATCCGAATCATACCTTTTACTACTCTGCTTCTCCTGCATCAAGCACTCTCTCCCTTTTATTTGTTAGAATAGCGCCATGTGACATTTGTGATCGGTAGCAGGTTAATTTGTTGTTCTTCATGTATACAGTGGTCGGTTTCGAACATAAAATTATATTTATGTTTAATCCATATTATAACACTGCATATTCACGAATAGGTTCAGAGAAGCATTTTTAAGGCATAAAAAGCTGTGTCGGAATGAAGAAACATTGGACATTGGGATAATCAATGGCTGATAGCCTCTTATAATAGAAAAGTAGAT
>PGFW01008133.1:1443-14260 GCA_003123925.1 Haematobia irritans | reverse complement strand
AAAATAGCGCTATTTCAACGAAATCCGATTGAACCGACGAAACCGTTTAAGTTATACCGTTTTTGTTCAAATAAACATCCAAAACCGTCTTTTGAAAAAAAACTAGCGCGGAGTTTAAAAAAACCGACAAAAAAATCGACTTAAAAAACCTGGATTTAACACGCAAATAAAAGTTTTAAAATTAGGAGGATTCGACAAAAGGATTGTTTTAATGTTTCTTTAAGGATGTTGGTATTGATTCGCCAAAGAAAATAAAGACTATCTAGCTTTAAACTAGTGAACGCTGCATTATAAACACTTATACGTTTGTGTCAAAAATTGTTAAAAAACCATATATGCCAAAATAAAAATTTACAAAATATAACTTAAAGTACATAAAAAATTATACTCAACAACCTGTTAACAATGCAAAATTCAAAATAATTATAGCCTATTATTTGACACTTTTTCATGTAAATCTAAAAGACTCAAATATATCAATAATTAGGAGAGATATTTTTAATTTAGAAAAGCATTTCTAATCTAATGGGTAAATTGTTCCGTAAGCAACAAGGAATTCGACCATTGATCTGCAGGGATGCAAATTCCGAAAAAGTCAGGCCAAAGAATTTAATGAGAAAGAAATTTGAGGGTAAAGTTATTTATAGCCTTTGTTAATTAAAGATTGACTATTTATTAAAGAATTATGTTGTTGAAATTAGGCTTACTACATATATTGGGTTATATATTTTTCTGTGAGGCAGTAAGTGTTTGAATGAGAGAAAAAGTCACCACGACCGTCATCTTACCTACCTAACCCACATACGAAATGTATTTTTGTCTCAATCACGAAATAATGCATCAATTATTTAATTGAAATGTGTTTTATCACCCGAAATGAAAGTACAAATTAAAAATTTAATTTAACTGTTAATCGGTTTGGGATAGACATTTAGTTTTTCAAAAGTTATAAAACATTTGTTGATTCATAAAATTAAATGTAATTAATTGGAAAAATTTTCGGAATTTTTTCTTGTGCAACCTAAGATAGGATAATAAAAAAACCTTAATTTCCAATTAAGTCCGCTTAAAACTCAGATTTTTTTGAAAAGTAGTAGGTCATATAAACGAAATTTCCCTAATATGTTATAATAACATACATTCTAATATTTTGGCCAAATCCCTTTAATGGTAAAATCCCAAAAATAATTAGTATTCATTTTTTGTTTTATAACCTGGCTAACTTTAATATGTGTTGTAGTGTGTTGCGGTATGTATGCACCCAAAAGATTCTGCAAACAGCTCTGATTTATCATTTGTGAAATTTTGCGATAAAAAACGCAAAGAAAAATATTCTAAGTTCATGACCTCTGGGTGGTCAGGCTCTTTAGTATAAATTTCTATTGTGCGTATTTTTTTTTAGTTTTAGTTGGTTTTAAATATCAGGACTCTGCAACACAATACCACAATGCAAGAGAGTCTTATGGACAAAGGAGAAAACAAGTACAGACACTTCCATTACAAACCTTTGAGTGTATATGTGTGGCATCTGGAAAATTTTGTCTCAAAATTTATTCGGTTCATAACATCATGGTTGCCAGCTCGAGCCCAACAAATTCTACAAGATTTTATTCAAGAATATTTTGTCAAAAAGTTTATTTCTATAGAAATTTTTAAAATTTTAGTGTCTGTAAGAATGTTGTCAAACATTTTCTTCCATCAATGAAAAATTTGTCAAAATTTTTATTTCTATAGAAAATTTTTGTTAAGATATTTTATTTCGTGAAATATTTGTCCAAATATTTTATGTTAGCTTTGTGCAAACTGAATTATTCATAGCGTAATTGAGCGATCTTTTTTTATTTACATATATACCACGTATTGGACTTACAACAATTAGAAGATGGTGTAGAAGGTTTTAAGATACCTTGCCATCGCAAAGGCGTTAACCGCAACTTAAAAGTAATTCGATTGTGGACTGGCAGTGTATACTGAAGAAAGTTTCTACGCAATCCATGATGGAGGGGTACATAAGCTTTGCGGCCTGGCCGAACTTAGGCCGTATATATTGTTTTTTAACTAACATTGTGTTCCAACCCTAGTGCGTTTAGCCCGACTTAAATTTTGAGGCTATAGATTTTGTAGAAGTTCGATCAAATTCTGTCCAGATCGAGTGATATTTAAATGTCTTTATTTGGGAACAAATCCTTTATATAATCAGAGCACCCAACAGATTTGAACGGATGTGATATGGTATCGAAAATTTGAGATCTAAAAAGGGTGCAGGGAAATATAGTCGCCCGCCCGACTTTAGAACTTTCCTTACTTGTTTTTTACTAAAATGTGTGTTCGATCGCCTAGTGCATTGCCAACTTAAGGTTTTGTGTCTATAGATTTTGTAAAAGTCTATCAAATTCGGGGGGGGGGGGGGGGGTCCCCAAATCGAGGATATTTCAAATGTATGTATTTGGAAACAAACCTTTATTATAAGCCCCCCCACACATTGAGCGGATATGAGATGTACGAAAGAAGATTAAAAGTGGTGCAGGGTATAATATAGTCGGGCCCCGCCCGACTTTAACTTTCCTTACTGTTTGTATTTTTATTATACCTCCATCATAGGATGGGGGTATATTAACTTTGTCATTCGTGTACACCATCGAAATATTGCTCCTAAGACCCCATTAAAAGTATCATATTCTGGGCGTGGTGAATTCTGAGTCGATCTAAGCATGTCCGTCGCGTCCGTCCGTCCGTCTGTTGAAATCACGCCTAACTTTCCGAACAAACAAGCTATTCGACATGAAACTTGGCCAGCAAGTATGTGTTATCGATGTAGGTCGGACGGTATTGAAATATGGCCATATCGGTCCACTTTTACGTATAGCCCCTATAAATGGACCCTCAGATTTGGCTTGCGGAGGCCTGCAACAGAAAGCTATATTTCATTCGCGATTCGGCTGAATTGGTATATGGGTGGTGGTATCAGGGTCTCTAACAAAACAATGCAAAAATTGGTCATATCCGGTCCATAATTGAATTATATTACCCCCATATAACCGATCCCCAGATTTGGCTTGCGGAGCCCTAAAAAAAGAAACAAAATTTCATCCCGAAATCCGGCTGAAATTGGACATGTGTTGGTTGTGGTCTCTAACCACCCATGCAGAAAATGAGTCCCATAATCGGTCCATAATTATATATAGCCCCATATAAACGATCCCCAGAATTTGGCTTGTGGAGCCCCTAAAGAAAGGCATATTTCATCCGATCCGGCTGAATTTGGGTACATGGTGTTTGTATGATGTCTCTAAACAATCATGCAAAAATTTGGTCCACATCGGTTCATAATTATATAATGAGCCCCCATATAAATCCGATCCCAAGATTTGGCTTACGGAGCCTCAAAGAGAAGCAAATTTCTCCCCCCGATCCGGCTGAAATTTGGTACATGATGTTGGATATTGGTCTCCTAACTACCCATGCAAAAATTGGTCCACCATCGGTCCATAGATTATGATAAGCTAAGACCGCCAATAAACCGGATCTCCAGCATTTGGCTTGCGAAGCCTCAAAGAGGAAGCAAATTGCCACGCGATCGCGGTGAAATTTGGTACATGGTATTGGTATATGGTCCTCTAAACAACTCGTGGCAAAAAATTGGTGCTATCATCCGGCCTATTTATATGGCGCCCTTATAAACCGAGCCCTAATTGGGTTGCGGAGCTCAAAAGAAGCAAATTTCTCAATCCGCCTGAAATTTGGTAAGCCTTGGGGTATTTGTATATGGTCTCTCAACACGCAATGCAAAAAATGTCCACATCGTTCATAATTATATCATAACACCCCATATAAACCGATCCCAGATTTGCTTGCGAAGTCTCCAAGAGAAGCAAATGTCATCCAAACCCCGGTTGTAATATGGAAAGATGTGTGTTATTATATGATCTTTAACAACCGTGCCAGACATGGTCCATATCGGCATAATTAATATAGCCACCATGTGAAAAACATTCTCCCAGATTGACCTTCCGGAACCTAATTGGAAGGAGCAAAATTCATCCGAGTCCGGTTCAAATTAGGCATGGTCTCTAAACAAACCATCACCAAAATTGGTCCAATCCACAAAATTGGTCCCCCATATCGGTTCAATAAATCATGGTTGCCACTATTAGCCAAAAATGAATCTACCAAAAAATTTTATTTCTATAGAAAATTTTGATGGGCGGTCCAAAATTTTATTTCTATAGAAAATTTTGTCAAAATTTTATTCTAGAGAAATTTGTTAAAATTTATTCCGGTCATAATCAATGGTTGCCACTCAGCAAAAAATAATCTAACCCAAGATTTTTTTCTATACAGAATTTTGTCAAAAGTTTATTTCCTATAGAAAATTTTGTTAAATTTTATTTTCTGAGAAAATTTTTGTCAAAATTACTTTCTATAGAAAATTTTGTCCCAAAATGTTTATTTTTATAGAAAATTTTTATTTCTATAGATAAATTTTGTTAAAATTGTTGCTGTAGAAAAATTTTGTCAAAAAAATTTGATGTCTAACTTTGTCAAACTGAATTATAACGTATTGGATGGATCTTTTTGATTTAATAATAGACCGCACGTATGGCCTACATACAATTTAGAAGTGGTGTTAGGAGGTTTTAAGAATACCGTGCCATCGGCAAGCGGTACCGGCAACTTAAGTAATTCGATGTGGATGGCAGTGTTTAGATGAAGTTTCTACGCAATCCAATGTGAGGGTACTAAGTTCGGCTGGCCGAATACGGCCGTATATAGCGTTTTTTTTTTTTTTTTTTTTTTTTTTTTTTTTTTTTTTTTTTTTTTTTTTTTTTTTTTTTTTTTTTTTTTTTTTTTTTTTTTTTTTTTTTTTTTTTTTTTTTTTTTTTTTTTTTTTTTTTTCTTTTTTTTTTTTTTTTTTTTTTTTTTTTTTTTTTTTTTTTTTTTTTTTTTTTTTTTTTTTTTTTTTTTTTTTTTTTTTTTTTTTTTTTTTTTTTTTTTTTTTTTTTTTTTTTTTTTTTTTTTTTTTTTTTTTTTTTTTTTTTTTTTTTTTTTTTTTTTTTTTTTTTTTTTTTTTTTTTTTTTTTTTTTTTTTTTTTTTTTTTTTTTTTTTTTTTTTTTTTTTTTTTTTTTTTTGTTTTGTGCTAATTTATTTAGGCAGAAGCAAGAAATACAAAAGGAAAACACGTACTATCCGCAATGTCCCAACACTCCCCAGATGTATGTGATTGGATTTCCAAAAATATGCACATCTTAAAAAAATTATGAAATAAATTATCATATCTTAATTTAATATTTTTTTTGATCTGTTTATACTTTTTTTGGAAAATATCAAATGAATTCCAAAAATTTCACAACCAAATAAACGAACCTCTGAGTTTTATCATAAAACCGCAAAAATGAAGACAACATTAGACAAACATTGGGGCAACATTTGAAAAAAAAAAAAAAAAAAAAATGTTTAAGCAATGATTATAAACTTCTTTTAATTAAAAGTTGAAGACCATAAAGAAATGTGTCTTTAATATTATGCAAATTGCATATTCTAAAATTTAGGTATAAAAAGAAGACGTCTTTCAACACTTCATTTAAACACACTTTTAAAAATATTCATTGTTTTACTCAGATTTTGGAATAAATTTATTTTTTTGTTCATTTTTATGAACGTTTTATTATCAAAAAATCAAAATTTCTTTTAAAAAATATGTTTGTCTAAACTGGATAAATTTTTGTCGTGGCGAAAGGTCCTTTGTTAGGTTCGAAGTGATTATGAAATGCAAATTTTCATATAATCCACAGATGAATGCTAGAATGTATTAGCTGCTGGTATGCTCATAGAATTGCACAGTAATGGATTTACATCCGAAATTTATGCTATGTACAAACTGGCTCGTTTTGGCTCCTATGGGTATGATTTCCGCTTTAGGGGCGGAGTGTTCCCGGGTTTGTCAAATCCCGGACGAGGACCCAGAGGAATGGTAGTTTTTGTGGAATAATACTCTATTATTTTAATAAAATTTTCCAATTTCCAATAAGAACTATGCCATTGAACAGTTTAAAAGCTTAAAATTTAATTATCTGCATAAAAAAGTGAGGATTTGGTTGTTGCCCAATTTAAGGATATAAGATCATTTTGGATTTACGACTCCTTACATACACTTAAAATATTTGACATTGATTCCGAATAACAAAATTGCGGCTTCTGTGTATCTTTTATGGTATGATAGCATCATTTTTAGAGACATATCTTAACTCTAAGAAAAACGGCTTTCTTGAAAGTATTATTGAGGTTTTTCGCCAAGTAAATAAGACTTTGTAGTCAAGACGAGGCGCGGCAGTGTGCCAGTTTAAAATTACCAATATTATAACACGCAAATTTTCAAGAGGCAGCCGGACAAACAAAATTCAACAAGCGCGTGCAACGTGCTAGCAACATATCAGTACCGATAGGCCCTAAAAATGTAAATTCTTGAGTTATGCAGATTGTCTGAAAAATAAACAAGAAACAAGGAATAAAACACAATAAAAACGTTTTTCTTTCATTAAAGACACCCTCCTTATATCCAAAGATGATGGACCGCGCCATTTAACTTGAACATCCTGAAATCCTTTAAACAAAAACGATATTCGATTTTTTTTAAATTGATAATTTCAATAGAAAGTTGTTCGTTCATATTGTGTAGAAATTTCGTGTCTTATATATTTGGCTTGTCATACTCTTCAAATAAAGTTAATCTTTTTATGGTAACATTTGAAAGCTATTTTATTGGATACGTTAAATTGACCAAATTTTGTGATTGCTCTATCCTTTATCTCATTACATCGTAATTTATTCAGATTGGAACAATAAATAATTTGCTGCGAGCGTTACAGAAATTATATCCTGGAGATTCTGTCTAGTATTAAGAGATGTTTCGAAATTCACTACTGTTTGTATCACAGTGGATTGAATTGATCTAACCTGAGTCTGAAAAATATCCGGGCTGCCACTATTACCTTACCTATAGGTCTAGTATGACTTATTTCGACGAGGAGGAATGATACCCTACGACTCAGAAAAAATTAACTTTCGTACAAAGATTTTGATGGTTGATTCCGAGCACAAAAGATCCTGCTTCTTTTAAAATATACGATCTCATTTTAAGATACAAATTGTATTTACTGAAATTCCATTTTTAGATGTAATACCAATTTATCGTACCAATAAAAATATGGTTACATTGGCCTTAAAGATTATTTCTTTTATTAAAAAAAGTTGTTGTTTGTTTAACTTTAAAGAAAAAGTTGGAGCTTTACTTTCAAGAACTTATGACATTTAACGGAAGGGACGCGAAATTCAATGAAAAACCTATTTATAAAGTCAAGAGTTCGGAACAATGTTTTAAATGATAATTCCTTATTTGAGAAAATAAAAAACCGTAATAGTCTATAATTTGCTGTCCTAAATTTTCGGGTTGCATGTTTATCCTTCTTATTAGTGCTAATATTTTTATCTGCGTAACATCATTAGCTCGCACTCTCATAAATATCTGAATAAATAAGCCAACTCTGAAGAGATATATCATCAGGAAGTTAAGAATCAAAACCCGAACGAATCCTAACACTGGAAAAAATATTTACGTGACATTAAAGGTACGCCAACCTAAACTTTAAGAGGCGCAATTGCGCATAATTTTTAGAATACAGAATTCTCTTAAAATGAATAGAAATTTTAATTAATTTCTTATAATTTCACTCAAGAAGATATGTTTTAAATTCTAGGACACAAATTTGTTCTTTGAACTAAGGACAATCGTCCCTAAAGTTAATTGAAATATTAATAATTACTAATGATTTTAAGATAAAAACACCTCAAATATAGCTAAGACTTATTTTGAGAGTTTTAGCATCTTTGTTTATAATTTTGTTGCAATTAGGAATACATGTTTAACTTTGAATCAGCCATTATAATTGGGTATTTTAAAAATTGACATTTGTTTTGTACGTGACTTAGAATTTATTATGGTATATACCGGCGAAGAGAGAATAAACTAAATGGGATAAATCAGAATTCTGTATCCTTGAAATTTTATTGTTTTTGTAAGCCAGAAAGACTGCTAAAAATTGTCATTATATTGAAAGAAACGTAATCTTTGGCTTGCAGTAATACTTTTTTGAGTGTTAACTGATCAGATTTGATATATCGTTTGGTACCCTTAAGTTTTCAAAGCAGATATCCGGTTCGGTTAGGAACTATTATCGTTAATAGAAATAATGCAATATTATATTAAAACAATCGCGAAGCTAATCCATAGTTCTTTAAAATAAAACGAAAAATTCGCCCTGTAGCTCTAAACGGCGAACCTCAAAAATTTATTCTAGTCGATCAGAATATGATAAAGTGGTGATCGAAGAATAATATTTCTGGTAAAGCAAATTTTCACAGATCGCATTAACTACTGTCTGACGCATAATGGTTTATGTTATAAAATATCTTATGGCACTTGGGCTCGTCCGGATTTTGAACCCGGGACGCCCTCGCACGCCCTAAGCGTGAAATCATGACCCCTGTAGACGCAAGCGAGCCAGGATGAAACATTGATTGCCCTCTAGTGAAGCACCACACAAATCGATAGTACTCCCAGACGAAGAATATAACCCATGCCACTAAAATCAAATTTCTGCTGGTGTTTCATTTTAGTGGAAATACAGATTTCCACAATAACAACAGAATAGAGACATTAGTTTGGCAGTTGGCGAGTTAGGTCAGGAGAAACATTTATTGAAGCATAGGCCAACGTACGGCGAAAAATTCGATCTACTTATAATTGGTTTTGTTTCAGACATATACTCGTACTTATTAAAAATAGATAACAAAAAAAATAATAAATTCGACGCGATGAATCTTATACTATAGCTTCCCACAATGGATTATATATAAATAGAAATCTACCAAAAGAAATCGCGAAGATGTAATCGCAGCTTTTATATCCGCTCAAAAAGGTTGTCGGTAATTTGGATATTGGTTAAACTAGGTCACAATTAATAGTTTGTTTTTCACCGGGATATTAAATCAAATTGTTCAATTATTATTTTCTTCTACTATTATATTGTTAAGAGGGAAACACGCATGTAAGCAAGCAAGAATATTTGATCAAATGATTGTGAAAAATTTTTCCAGGACAGTTTGGAAATATCTGGATACCATTTTGGAACATACTCCTACCGGTGATATTTGTGGCCTGAAAATGGCTGAAGTGTTTGCTGGTTGTGATTGTGGCGGACGAACAGTTCTTGTTTTTAGGATTTCTGTCAAATATTTTCCCAGTTTGGTCGCGGTAACTGCTACACGTGACAAGAAAGGCTACAACACGAAGCTAAACAGCACTTTTAAGTTATGATTTATACCCAGGCGCTTTTACCTATAAAATTACTTTTATTAGTACACTGAAACAATAATTACGATAAACATAAAGATTTGAGTCCTTAAAACACGAATACCATCCTTTGCGTAGCATAGAAAAAGATTTCAGGCTCATTCATAGACCTATTCAGTCATTGTGTGATAGCCTCATTAGAAGAACACATTTCCCTGATGGAAAGACTCGGTTCCAATGACATCAATTTTTTTTTTCAAAAAGATTAATTAAATCATACATTTAAATGTGAATTTTCTCTTTTTCTATCTTGACTGGCAGTTAGGTTACGGTTAAGTGGGCTCACCCCGATTTAAGATATCAGCTCAGCTAGACTAGTTCAGTCCACTTGCTGGATACCACATAACTAAAATACCTAATTAATATTGGGCACTTCAGTTATTACACCGTGAACTTAATCTGATTATTTTTCTTTGTTGAACCTGCTTTGAATTGCAGTACTTGGATCCAAGGACTTTTTATCTTCCCCGGGGCCAAAAGGGGACAGTCTTTAAATTATGTTAAAGGACATTCGTAGGCACCGTATCTAGCTTAGCAGTGTTAAAAAATGCAAATTATACGAGAACTTCAGGATACCTTCCAAGGGTTTGACGAAAATCCCAGTGTTGCCAAGCCATATTTTTTGCCTATAACCTTGTGACTTAAAAATAAGAAATATTCCTAGTTCCTGCGCCAAACCCGGATTGATGTTGTGGTTTATAATATTCCCCAGTTGCCATAAATTTTTTGTTTATTTTTTTATTTGCTATTTCTTAAGATTTTTCTTTTACACACTTTGTCTTTACATGTTATGTTTAAATTTTATGATTATATTTGTTTTTATTTTTATTTTTGCTGCTAATTTATTTAGGCAGAAAGCAGAATAGCAAAGTGAAAACTAACGTACTATCCGCAATGTCCCAACATTCCCTACTGATGTGCATTTGGATGCCTTTTCCAAAATATGCACATCTAAAAAAAATTATGAAAATTTAAATTTAATCATATCTTAATTTAATATGTTTTTTTTGATGTGTTTTATTATTTTTTGGAAATAATCAAATGAATTCCAAAAACATTTCCAAACCAAAAAAAGCGAACCTCTGAGTTCTTTTATACATAAAAACGCAAAAAACTGAAGACAAACAATTGAGACAAACATTAGAGCGGCAACACTTAGAGTACTGAAAAACACAGAAAACTCTATAGAGGTCAACACAAAAACTGTACCGATATCTAAAACCAGACATATCCTGTCGCATGTCTTGCAATATGAACGTGGCACCGTCCGAGGAAGGATTAAGCGTGTCGCCACGAAACGTGTAGCCATAAACCAGAGATGCGAATATCCTCCTCCAAATAATTCTTACCCTATACGTATAAAGTGTTTTTATCTTAAATCTAAAGATCCAATATATCAGTTAAATAAATGCGTTTTCTTTGCCTTTAAGGAAATTTTTGCTTTCAGTTCAAGGATACTCGTTTAAAGCAAATCTTTGAGAAGATTCGTTTCTAACTTTAATGAAAAAAATGTTTTAAGCAATGATTATAAACTTCTTTAATAAAAGTTGAAGACCATAAAGAAATGTGTCTTTAAATATTATGCCAAATTGGACATATTCTAAAATTTAGGTATAAAAGACGTCTTTCAACACTTCATTTAAACAAGCTTTTAAAAAATCTTTGTTTTTACTCAGATTTGAATTAAATTTATTTTTTTGTATCATTTTTTGAAACGTTTTATTATCAAAAATCAAAAATTTTTTTTGGAGTTGTAAATTCTTTCTCCTCGATAAGAAATAAGAGTTTTAATAAAATTCCATACTACACCCCAGAGAAGGAATGTGATCACCTCAAACATGTTTTAGGAGCGAACAATTGTTATTTTTGAGGTGGTGACTCATGTAACATGGTTTTCGCAACCATGTTATTTTCTCGGGAAATCAGTATCTATTGCGGCAAGCAGGTTATATTTCACGAGAAATAACATTTTAGTGACACATTTAACATGGTCACCACACCAAAAATAATATTTTACTCTTGAAACATGTTTGAGCGTGATCATAGTTTCTTTGCGGTAAGTTAATCAAATAAACAAAGTACTTTCAGTTTAGGAAATTTTTACGCTGGAAGTAAGAAAATTTCATTATTTTAACAAGACAAAAAATAAGATAGCTTAAATTGAAATAAAAATGAGAAAACTAAATTGTGAGAACCATTGTTCTCCTTTACTTCCAAGGACTTTTTCCAGGTGTATATTCAAGTATGCAAACCCCAAATTTCAAAGTGAATTTTAGTATAATTTTTCGTGGCTCTAAATGAATATTAACATAATTTAAATAGAAACAAAGATACTGGGCAAGTTTTTTTCAGTGTTATTTTATTTTGGTAAACTGTATTGTTTGCTCATATCCCATCCACGCTTACAATATAGGTTGTAGTAATGCAGCAGGGAAGTATTTCCTCATGGAACGTGTATTTGCGAACATTAAAAAAAAATATTGTCATGGGCCCAAAGATTTCTTGTCCTTAAAATAAGAATGCGTTGTTTGCTCAGCGTAGAAGACGCATTTCTCTGATATAAAGTTGTTTTCCTTGTCAACTTTTCAATGAAGTCAGTTTGTCCTTATAATTAAGTGATTTGACTTAAAAATTTGTATCTAACATGATAGAACATTTGTTTTTGTTTTTTTTTTTTTTTTTACTAAGATCACATGGCTTTAATTCTTAATTGTAAAAAATGTCAAAATTAAAGAAATTGTCTTTAAGCTTGTTGCCTTTATTTATCTTCAATAAAAATATATAGGAGACGTTTTTCAACATATTTTTTGATTGAAAATATCATATCATTTCTACATGAAGTCGAGTCTGAATTTGGAATTGTAAGTTGGCGTTCACATGCATGAATTGGAATTTTTCCCTAGTATCAAGTACGCAGAACTCAAATTTAAAAGGGGATTGTGTTAAATATATCCTTAAATGAATTCTCCACTTTTTCGGCTCGGAATCAATACCAAATGTCATTAGTGTAATCGAATCTTGGAACAGGAATGCTTTTTTTTCAGTGAAAGTAAACAACGTTTTCATTTAATACTAACTGCTTACCAATTTTGAACTACGTTACCTCCAAGATTATTTGGTAATGAGGAATTTAGCCGGGTACATCCAGAGAAGGAATGTGACATCTCAAACATGTTTTAAGGAAAAATAATATTTTTGGATAAGGATAAAATAACATTTTGCTCTCGATGGTGATCGTATTCTCTCTATGCGTTTATTTTTTTTGTGTATTTCCCAATAAGTTTGAACAGTTTCCCATGTTTTTTTTTATCCAACTATAATTAAATTTGTTGCACCATTGAAGTTATAAAACCGTATAGAAATTGAAAATTGATTGAAGTAAATAACGAAAGCAATTAATGTAGCAA
>PGFW01008132.1:8112-19217 GCA_003123925.1 Haematobia irritans | reverse complement strand
GCAGATAAATGTCTTTAGTGCCATGCGAAGTTCAACATGGGCGCACTAATTGGTTAAATTTACAAATTTTTACGGCAAATTCTGAACTATTTTGTTTTTGTTAATAGTTTCATGTTTCATTTGTGTATAATTTTTATACGCCACCACCAGTAGAAGTGAGTGAGGGCGGTATATTAAGGTTAGTCATTCGTGGTGTAACATTCATCGATAATATTCGATTTCCGTCTATACACCCTCAAAAAATCTGCTTCTCTTAACTATATGTTCCAAACACTATTTTTGGGCAGGAAGCACATATATTATTGAAAAATTCGAAACATTAATATGTTTTGTTGTTATGTGAACATATGTGATATGTTTGTGAAGCATTTGTGAGCCCAAAGATATTATATGGTTGGAAAGAATTTTCCCCAAAAGCAAGATTGTGCCCGCCCCTCCTCATTCTAACATAATTTGTTTCACTTCACGAAATTTTTAGTTTCTTGGTACCCTTTTTCTGTAATTACAGAATAATGTTGAAGAAATTATCGTCAATGTTTATAATTTTTTTTAAATTTTTACCTTTCTTCGCTGGACGTGAGAAATCCGAAGCCGAAGAACCATACAGTTTTGTAGAGCCAACAGCACTATCCACTGGGCTGACGTAGCAGTTTATAGGTCACCTAGTGAAGACAATTATCGTTAAAGTTCCATTTAATATAGCATATATGATTGGCAAGGGCGCCCACCGAGCCATGCAAATAATAACAGTTATTTAAAAGAATAACATAGCAGTTTGTTGGGCCACTGTGGTAAGGCAGTGGTTAGCTATTGTTGCTCTTGCATGAAAAGCGGTCGTCGAGGTTCAATTCCTGCTCCAACGGCGAAACCTTTTTTTCTTGTTTTGTAAATTTAGACATTTTTTATATATGCAGGACTTCGAAATGTGGGATTTATTTAAAGATTTACCACATGTGCTTGGATATAAACTGAAGATGGCTTTTTTGAATATAAAATATTATTATTTTTTTTGCAAAAATAAAAATTTTTAAATAACAACAATGTTTTTGGGTATGAATAAGTTTGAAATTGTTGGAAGAACAATCAAACAACAACAAGAAGAGTATAAACATACATCAAATAATTTATAATGTATTTAGGAGTTTAACCGGTTTTTTACTAGTATTTAACAGCCTGATTTTGAAATGCTTACAAACTTATCGTGTTTCGTGTACTAGATTTCATTTTTTTTACCTTTAAGGCGGTTAAAAATGTGTGTCCATAATGCAAAATGATAACACAAACACTTGTCCACACATGATATAAAATCTCTCTCTCCAGGCGAAAACAGCATGAGGTTTTTTTTTCAAAATCTCTATGCGTCTTGGATTCCGAATGTATATGTCGCTTACTGTGCCGGGAATACTCCATTCTAAATATTCGATTTAAAAATAATATTTCAGGACTTAAAGACATATCAACATTTTTTGGCCTCCCTCATAAGCCAGTTTTCCGGGAGAACAACATACACCGTTTAGCGAAATTGTAAACGATATATAATGTTTACTCCGAAATTTGTAAAGTTTATATACTGGTTTACATTCACCACATATTATTTATTATGAACAATTCATGCCCCAAACATAATATATTTAAAATATTGAACATATGTGACGCCAAACATTTAGTTGTTTAGTTTAGGAACATTACATGTTGGCACTGTAAATATTATTGTGTGTAAAAATTTGTGCCCGAAGCACATTTTGTTTATATCGGAACTATATGAAAAACATAATTTTTCTAACAGTGTATAAAGTATATATAATTCTCTGATCACGGGAGAAATATCTAGTAGACGATATCAAGCACATACCGTCTGGTCTGTCCTGAATTGTGCACAGATATTGTTTTTGTTTCAGGCAGGTCCAAGTTCGAAGATGGGCTATTATCGTCCCAAGTTTTTATTAGTCCCACACACACAAAATTTCACGTAAAATTGTTCAGATTAAAAAGTTTTAATTGAGCTTTTAAAAGAATATTCAATAACAAATTGTAATTGATTCGACAAAATTTTCTTAATGAAACATCACAAAAATCAAAAAATAATAGGTATCAATTATGTTTGTTAATTGGATTCAAGTTATTTTTAATTGACCTTTACCAATTACTTTTTTTAATTGACTATCATTTCTGTGATTGAAGCATGTTCAATATCAAAATTTAAATGGATGCAACTTAATTTCGTGATTGAATCAGAAAAAAAATTTTTGTGTGCATATAAAACCGATTTCCGATTGGGGGTCTGGCATTAACAAATAGCCGGTAGTTTTTATCCAATTTGCTTGGAAATTGAAATCTAAATGTACTTGAGGACCACAAAAAGGTAGGTGCCGAAAATCGGTACCGCATCGGTCCATGCTTTGGTGTAGCCCCATAGAGACGATCTCCCATTTATGCTTCTTGGTCTTCTAGAACTGGTTATTTACTATCCGATATTGATTGAAATTGAAAATCTAGAAAGTATTTTAGACCCATGAAAAAGGTAATGTCGAAAATGGCCGTGTATCGGTCCATGTATTTGGTTGTAGCACCGCCATATAGACCAATCACTCGATTTTGCTCTTGTCTTCTAAGAAACTGTATTTACTATCCGATTGTGCATTGAAATTAGCAAATCTAGATGTTAGTTTTTGGACACTAAAGTGCGTGTGGTGCGCAAATGGTCCCGTATCGTGTCATGAAGGTTTGGTATCAGGTCATAATAGATCGATCTCCCGATTTAGCTTCTTGCGGCGTCTATAAACTGTATTTTCTATCCGATTTGCCTGAAATTGAAAATCTAGAGCTATTTAGGACCTCGTTTTTGGTATAGTCCGCCATAATAGACCGATCTCCCGATTTTTATTTTTGGCGCTTACTATAACACTGTATTTATTACCCGATTTTTCCTGAAATTGAAAATCTAGAGGTATTATTGGGACCCCCAAATATGTGTGTTGAAATTGAGCTGTATCGGTCGCATTTTGATATAAATCACACTAGACCGATCTCTCGATTTTACTTCTTGGGCGTCTAGAGATCTATATTTTCTAGCCGATTTGCTTGAGAATTGAAAATCTAGGTATTTCTTAAGCTCACAAATAGGTTGTGTTCGGAAAATGTGCCTATTGGTTCCCGCAGTATGTTTTGGTGGTAGCCCGCCGCCTATGCCGATCTCCCCGACTGTTTATTTCTTGGGCTTCTAGAATCCGTAGTTTTATTTATTGCCAATTTGTCGGAAATTGAGAAATATAGATGTGATCTTAGGAACATAGAAGGATTTAGTGTGTCGAAAATGGTAACGTATCGATCCATGAGCCAAATCTGTGATCTGGTACTTTATAGGTAGAATCTTACAATTTTTTTCGGGAAGCCGTACTGGTTGAAGCTGATTTGCTTTGGGAGAAGATTTTGTCATCATAGTATTATCAAGTTAACTCCGCTATCAGAGAGTCTTTCAAAAGTAAACTATTATATTTTTGATCATGGTGGTGGGTTATTTAAGATTCCCGTCCCGGCCGGAACTTACTGCTGTACATACTTGTTTCTTCTGTTTAGTTGAATTAACTAATGTATACAAAAATTATTAAACGTCATGGAAACTGATCTTGAAAAAACGGTAATATTCTTAGATGAACTAAAAGTAGAATTAAATTGGCTTAGTAAATTAAATCCGCGGAAACGAAAATGACAATTTTTTTATAAGTAGAGATCTGTTCGCTAACCTTTAATTTTATTTATCCTAGATTAGCGCAGATAGGTCGGTAAGAAAAAGTGTTTTTGTTTGTTAAGAAGTCGGATCTGTGGCCCGGAATACGAGTAGTCAAGACCTTAAGAGGGAAGATCAAGATTTCGGATCCAAGTGAAACTTTTTTTGGTATAGTAGTGTGCTTGAAGCAAAAGTTAAGCATATCTGATTTATAAGGAAGAGCAAAATCTTTGGCGTCACGACGAAGATATTTTGTCGCAGTGTGAATTGTGTTTATCCATTGACACACCCGTGTAGTAGACTAAGATACAGTCTTAACATGCAAGAGAACTTGTCTTCTCCGTCGGACCAGTATTAATTGCCAACGATTTGCATATTTTGAATGACATCTAGAAAAAATTTCATTTGACAGAACTGAATGACTAGACTTTTTTTTGTTCGAAGGAGGGGTTTTGGACTTTGGAGAAATTTATTGACGCTTTAATACATACCTCTACCTGCACCTTTATCCATTGCTTTCTTCATTTCAAGCCTCCTTTCACATAAGAGAAACGCCTTAATGTTTTTGCTGCCGCATGTTTGCACTTTAAATGCTGCAGTCTATGAAAGAAAAAGTTCTTCTTTAATGAATCCACAACGACAAAAGAATAATATTCTGAGTAAAAGAAAATTTCAACACGACATTCATGGAGTGACGTGAAAATGCGGAAAAATGATGGCAAAATGGAGCGAGCCGAGGTGAAAAATAAAGGCCAACAAAATGATGTGACATGAAATGTTCTAACTGGAGGAGTTTGTCATGGGAACAACACAAAGTTCATAATCATGGACCAATGATGGTGCACAATGATTAGTGTCTTCCTTTTGGTGAAGGAAAAATCAATAAGAGAAAGAAAAAAACAAACCTGGTAAAAGGAAGTTTGGGTGGTGGCCTCCTCACCCAGTTAAAAGTAATATATGTGGTTGAGGATAGGTGTATTTGCAGCTGGTATAATGTTGGTGGTGAGCGTTCGGTGTGGTGTGTGGGAAAGAAACTCACAGTCGGGCCAGGTAAAATATTGATTTAATGTAATTTTAAAGAACATCCGAAATTACATTGTAAATGTTTTGTAAACTTTTTAGTACATTTGTCTCGGTAATAGTGTTAGAAATTTTCTTCTTGTAAACCATTTTCAAAATTGTATTGAGTGAGTTGCAGGTATTGGCGCCTGAGGTGAAAATTCGTTTTGTACAGCATGTGATCTCAGTGCAACGATAGTTTTTCGCCAAGGAAATGAATTCATAGTTTTTGCTCATATGAGCAAAAAGAAATGTAGTTTTGTGAGAAATAACACGCAAATGTGATGATATGTGCTACGTGTTAGGTTAGGTTAGGTTAGGCTAATAGTGCAGCCTGATATTTCGAGCTCACTGTTGACTATTCAGGTTCATTGTGATACCACAAATGGTGAATTTCTCTCTTATGCCACTGAGTGCTGGTCTGATTCTGTATTTAGTTCAGTGACAAGCGACCCGAGCTGAGCAGAGGGGTAACTCTACAGCTGAAAACCCTTTTGGTGTTGTCTGGATGAGGGCTTGCGACTGAAGCCATCACCCCTGTGTCATGCAAGGTGGGCATGCTGAACCATTGACCGTGGTGATCCATGGTAGCCGACACCCTGTGATGGGAAACTTACAATTGTTTTTAAGACAGTACAAAAAAGGTATCCTTTTTGAGCGTTGAAAAGTACTTTTCCACAACATTTCAACAAACAATCATTGGAAATTATTGTCCAGAGCTCCTTTAGATTCAAAATTTTGTTTGTTAACTTCTCTCATTGTTAAATATTCATTACTTTTTTCTTAACAAAGACTGACGTAGTAGTTGTACCGCGGTTGCACAGTTGTGTAAGAATTCTTTCCAAAAAGAGTAAACAATAGAAAATTTATGAATAAAAAAATAAAAATAAATTTTTGAGCACAAGTTTTTGTAGCAAAAAATTTTGACAAATTTTCTATATAAAATAAAATTTAGACAAATTATCTATAGAAATACAATCTTTTTTTTTTTTTTGAAAAAAAAACAAAATTTTCTATAGAAAATAACATTTTGACAAAATTTTCTATAGAAATAAAATTTTAACAATAATTTTCTATAGTAAATAAAAATATTGCACGCAAATTTTTCATAGAAATAAAATTTTACAAAATTTTATTAAGAAATAAAGTTTTGACAAATTTCTATTTTAGAAAATAAAATGTTTGACAAATTTCTAATAGAAATAAATGTTGACAAAAATTTTCTATAGAAGATTAAATTTTGACAAAGATTTTCTTACGAAATAAACTGTTGACAAAATTTTCCATAAGAAATAAAATTTTCAACACAAATTATGTTACTGAGAAATAAAATTTTGACAAAATTTCTATAGAAATAAAATGTTGACAAAAAATTTTTCTATAGAAATTAAATTTTGACAAAATTTTTCTATAGAAATAAATTTTTACCAAATTTTTTGATACGAAATAACAATGTTGACAAAATTTTCTATAGAAATAAAATTTTGACAACATTTTCTCCATAGAAAATAAATTTTCGACACAAATTTCTATAGATATAGAAATTTTTGAAAAAAAATTTCTATAAGAAATTAAAATTTAAAAAAATTTTCTATAGAAATAAAATTCAATTGAGCCAAATTTTTCATAGAAATAAATATTTTGGACGAACATTTTCTATAGAAATATAATTTTTTAACCAAAAATTTTCTATAGAAGATACAAATTTTTTGACAAAGTTTTTCGTTATAGAGGATATAAATTTTTGAACGAAAATTGTTTGCTATAGATAATAAAGGAATTTAAAAAAACTTTTCTTACTAGAAATAAAAGTTTGACAAATTTTCTATAGAAATACATTTGTAACAAAATTTTCTAATAGAAATAAAGTTTTTGACAAAATTTTCTTATAGAAATCAAAAAAGGTTGACAGAAAGTTTTCTATAGACAATAAAATGTAGACAGTAAAATTTTCTATAGAAATTAAATTTTGACAAAATTTTCTATAGAAGTAAGAATTTTTACCAAATATTTTTATTAGAAAGGTAAAATGTTGATCAAAATATTTTCTATAGGAAATAAAATTTTGACCAAAATTGTATTTTATTAGAAATAATTTTTGACAAAACTTTTCTAATTAAGAAATGATGAAATGTTGACAAAAGTTTTCTATAGAATAAAATGTTTGACAAAAATGTTCTATTAGAAGATAAAGATTCTTGACAAATGATTTTCCCTATCGAAATAAAAAAATGGCCAAAATTGTTCCTATGAGAAATAAAGATGTTGACCAAAAGATTTTCTATAGAAATAAAATTTTGACACAAACTTTCGTATAGAATAAATTTTTGACCAAAGGTTTCTATAGAAATAAATTTTGAAAAAATTTTCGAAAAAACTATAGAAATTAAACTTTTGAACAAAGTTTTACCTATAGAAATAAAATTTTTAAAATTTTTATAGAAATGAAAATGGTTGACAAATTTTGCGTATTAGAGATAAAATGTTTGACGACAAATTTATTTGTAGAAATAAAAATTTTGACGAAAATTGTTCTGAATAGAGAATAAAAATGTTTGGAAAAATAATTTCTATAGAAAATAAGAAGATTTTTGATAAATCTCTTAGAAGATAAAAATTGTTCCACAAAATGTTTCGTAGCAGAATAAAATTTGTGAACATTGTTATTTTGGAAATAAAATTATGACGAAAGATTCTTCTATTTTAGAGAATAATTTTGTAACAGAAATTTTTCTATGATGAAATAAAATTTTGATCAACATTGTTCTCGTGATAGAAAATAAATTTTTTGAACGAAAATTGTTTCTATAGAAAGTAAATGTTTGGAAAAAAATTCTATACAAATAAAACTTTTGGACGAAATTTTCTATAAATAAGAAACAAAATTTTGTAAAAGACCAGTTGAGGTAAAGACTTTCTCAAAATATTAAAGTACTTTCTCGATTAAATTAAGAGCTTTCTCGAAAATATTAAAAAAATTTTTGTCAAAATTATTGTACCATAAGTCTGATCATGAAAATCATTCTCGGGAGTACTTAAGAGTACTGACAAGGTGAAAATGTATTGAAAAAGTACTATAGTACTGCATTTTCCATCCCCTGGCAGCAACTCATAGATTTCAAAAGTCGAGCCATCCGTTGATGATAAGTCATTAATTCTCAAGCATATGGCATTGCTAGTGTTCTATAGAAAATAAAATTTTGATAATTCTCTATAGAAATAAAATTTTGACAAAATTTTCGTAGCGAAAATAAAATTTTGAAAATTTTTTTTTTGAAATAAAAAATTGTGACAAAAGTTTTCTGATAAGAAATACATTTTAAACGAAATTTTTCTTTACGAAATAAAACGTTTTTGACAGAAATTTTATAGAAATAATTTTTTAGAACAAAATTTTCTATAGAAATAAAATTTGACAAACTTTTCTATAGAAATGAGAATCTTTTATACAAAAATGTTTCTGATAGAAATAAAATGTTGTGGAGAAATGAAAAAAAAAAAAATCTAATACAAATAAAATTTTGACAAATTTTCTATAGAAATGAAAATGTTTGACAAAATTTTCTATAGAATAAAAACAAAAAATTTTGTAAAGACCAAGTAGTAAAGACTTTCTCAAACATATTAAAAGCATTTGGTCCAAATTATTGGTACCATAGTCTGATCGATAAATAATTCTTCGGGAGTACTAAGGTACTGACCAGGTGAAAATGTTTGAAAAAAAGTAACTTATAGTACTGCTTTTATCCATGCCCGCAGCACACTCAATATATTTCAAACGAAGCCATCCGGTTTGATGATGAAGCATTTATTCTCAGCTGATGGCAGTTTGGCTGTGTGGGTATGGTAGCAAATGCTCGTGGTACCAGAGTATCACGCAGCAAAACTGAAGCGTGACCAAGTGTTTGCTGGGTGATACAGTTTAATCTTTCGAACACAAAATGAAAACATATCACCGAATATATTTCCGAATATTGTAGTAGAAAACGTAATAAATTAGGAAACGTTAATTCTTGCTAGCGCAAATGGGTCATCCCCAACTGGTTAAGACAGTGTGAGAAGCTAGTCCCTGTGTTTGCTGGACAAGTACCCGTTCTGGTTAAAACGTATGGAAGATATTGGTCACGTTATGCTCGCACCTCAGTAATGCTGGTGACGGTTTCTGAGGGTTTCAAAGCTTCTCTAAGTGATTCCCTGGCATTGTGGAACGCCGTTGGATCGGCTATAAAGGGAGGTGCCTTGTCCATTGAGGCTTAACATGGAATCGCGGGCAGCTTAAATGATAAGAGGGAAGTTCACTATTGTGATATCACAAGTGGACTGAAGAGTCCTAAGTGAGGCCTGATGACATCGGGCTGTCCACCAACCTAATCTTACCTTGGTCACCCGTAAATGGGTTTAATGCATTGACATGAAACCAACCTGCTGGTAAGTTGGCCCTCTTCACTTAGGACAATCGACTTGGACCTTTTTAAACGCGACACCATCCTGGAAAAATTGAGTGGTGACATGTCGTGGAAAGAAAGGGTAACTTCAATGTTTTGATGTCTGGTCGAGTGGTAAGGCGTCTTCCCCCTTGCACATACGTTTTTGGAAGTCTACCGATTTTCCTTTTCCTGTGCCATTTTTTTGAACGTATACTTTTTTTAACTGTAGTTAATTACGTAAACCATAAACTATGGGTAGCTCTTTTTATAACCGCTTCACCATACGATGGCGGTATATTAATTAAACCCTCCTCCAGTAGGATATAGGTTATTAAGCTTTGTGTCATTCCGTTTGTAACACAGTCGAAATATTTGGACTCTAAGAACCCCTAATATAGTATATTCTGGTCGTGGTGAATTCTGAATCGATGGTCGGATTATGTATTGCAAATCGGGCCATGATCGGTTCACGTTATACGGTATAGGCCCATTAGACCGAACCGACCAGATTGGGCAGTGCGAGCCTCAGAGAGAGCAAATTTCATGCCGATCCCGGTGAATTGTCGGTACATGGGTGTTGGTAATGGTCTCTAATAACCATGCAAATAATTATCCACATCGGTTATATTATATATAACCCCATATTAACCGATCCCAACAGAATGTTGACGCTGACACAGAAAGAAATATCACAAAATATTTCAATTAAAAGTTATTGAAGGTTGGAAAAAGTTTCAATTAATAAATTAAGTTGATAAGATTAACTTTTTAATCAAAGATAGGATATAAAGTCAATTAAGTCGATGATTGAGAATTTTAAAATTTTTGAATTAAAACATTATTGACTATTAACTTTTTAGTCAAATTCGCAAGCTGAAAGTATTTAAAGAAAGTGATGAATATTTTTTAATTTTTTATGTAGAGTTTTCAACATGCAACATTGTGTTAATCCAAATAAACCATTTCGAATAATTTGAAATAGTTAGATTTGCTTAATTAAAAAGTAATTTGAGGTTTTGGCGAATAACATCAACGTTATTTTTAATTGAATGAATTAAACATTATTGAAATTGGATAATGAAATCAATTAATAGTTTTATATCAAGAATTTTTTCTATATGATAATTAAAACTTGATTGGATGACTATCAATTCGGATTGAAGGACTTTGAATTAAAAAATTAATTGGAATCAATTATTTTCGTGATTGGAATCAGGAAAGTTTTTTTTGTGGTGTACTTGCAATTTTGAACTCCAATTTTTTCCTTCAAACTATGAGATTTTCTTTACGAAGTGAAAAATAATAATTTTGTATAATACATTTTCTTATTATTATTTTTGTGAAATCGGCGTGACATCAGCGTTTCTAATAAGTTTAGTTAAAATTTTCTAAAATTAACATATATTTTTCTAAACTCCACTAAAAGTTTCTTTCCAGGTGGGTACACTGTTATTTCAGTCAATTCTCCACTTATTTGGCTCGGAATCAAAGACAAAATTTTTTTAATACTTTTTTCAGTACATTTTGAAGGGTGTTGAGCGATTGAATTATTTTACCAATGCTGGCATGTTTAAGTTTTTGATACCTATTCAGTACTAGTTTTGGTACCCAACTAATGATTCAGAACTGGGACAAAACATTTCCAATGAATTCTACTTGAGAGGAATAACTCTATCCCCGCATCCAATGAACTGTTTGAGATGTTAAATATACTTTGGAAGTTAAATTTTGACCGATTGAGGAGTTTAAAACGATAATATTTAATGTTATACCCAAAACCACATAGTAGTCAGGGTATAATAGCTTTTATCTGTCAAAAAATGTGTGATTTTAGATCCCATAAAATACCACCGACTAAGAATCACCTCCTGAGTCGATCTAGCCCTTGGTGT
>PGFW01008128.1:0-10795 GCA_003123925.1 Haematobia irritans | reverse complement strand
AGACTTGTGATTAAGCGTATCTTTGCCCAGTACGTATCCTCTACCACGACCGGGCCCACATTTTATCTTATGTTTTGTGAACTATTAAGGCACAACTAGCCTTTCTTTAAATTTATTTAAAGTAAAAACGATAATGGAAGTGCTGTAAGTTTATTCCGCTGTATAAATTTTAAAAGGTTATATGTGGTGACAAATTTTTTGACTTTTCCCTAATGGCAAATAAAGTGTAGTTGTTTTTCAATATTTTTACAGACACGCTGCTCCCATGCGAATAAAAGCACTACGTGATAGACGCTAGCAACTGTAAGCTCGCCTACTTGTAATCCCAACATCATGTCATTAATGCACAAAAACTTATTTAAATGTGAATGTGATAGGTGGTATAAAGTTTCTCATTTATGAGCAATTACTTAAATGTTTAATAAAATTAATAAACATCTAAACAATCGTGTTTTACTTGACTACAATGATTCTTTTACAACTATCTTAAAATGCACTTTCTCTGATTGTTTGAAGGGCTCTTATTGGCGTCCTTCTAAATGCAAAGAATCGACTCGCATACCCTTTTTGTAGTACCTTGGCGCGGGTAAACTTCTCAATAGACGGCGCTTTTACGAGCGAGTTTTGATATCGTACTACGACTGTTTCGACGAGTGGGGATTTTCAGAAGCCGCCCTCAAATTCAAAAAATGTTGGCAGGGATATCAGCTCCCGAATGATCGTCCGCTATCTGGAAAACGGCTCTGTGTAGTAATTATACTGCCTGGTATTTGTGTCTATTTGCGCTCACACAAAATACAGTATGTAACTCTTTTAAAGTTCTCCGAGGAAACTTAAATAGAAACGCATTGCAAAATATGGCCACGCGTAATAAATAGATTGACCCGAAGCTAACAGACTTTCCCACCCTATCGACTAAAGGAGTATTCTGACCAGAATAAAGTAGCAGCAGTTTCGTAATAATATTTCTGGTAACTATATTTTCATGGCAAATCAAACCTATGTATAGCCTAATTTCACGAAATGGTAAATTTGCCGTAATTCTACCCAACTCACTATATCCTGTTTGTCGTTCTTGCCTCTCATAGCTAACGTTAAACAGTTCTAGCTGAGTTCATTACAAACATAACTTGCTATTGGTATGCTTCTTCGAAACGGTTGCATTTGGCTTAATATCGCACTTTTACAAGGTCGAAGAAGTTTAATCAAACAACTCTGACGCTAGTATCAGCTATTTTGACGTAAGCTTCTTAATCGAAATAGATTAATAGCTGCATAAAAATAATTTAACAACAACTTCATTCCAATTGACAAAACGTAACCATACAACTACTTCGCTTACCTGATCCTCTTGTTATGTTTTCTCACTCGGTCCGCCAAGAACTCCGTTATGTATGGTTCCGAATGGTCGCATTTCTCGAAAAAACCAAAAACACACAAAAAGGGCAGAATACTTTCTGCCACATCCAACATCTTGCACGGTTATTTATTCCAGGGCCGATTAATTTACTTGTACGTTGATTAACAAGAATAGAGATTGTTAAAAACTATATTCATAACGTTGTACTGTGAGACCGAGGTGACGGGGTTATTGGCACAGGTTTCATTATGAAGTTTTGCGTATGACTAGTTAAGGTACTAATGCAATTTGAGATTATGTTTACCGTGTTGAGTCGAATTTATCATTTATTAATAACACCTCCATATAAACCAATTATTTTAAAAAAAAGTAATCAACAGTGTTAAATTTATTTGGCACTCAGCTCATGATTCACATTGCCATTTACCACTAGATATTTTAAAGAGAGCAGTGTTATGAGGATTGGTTTGTTACTTGGAGGAGAATTTTCCTCCCATTCGATGTCGCCGTATGTACCGTTTTTATACCTTTTCACTTATCTAATCACCGTCCCTATGTGGCTATAAATTGAGAGTCAGTCATCTATCACTATACACCTTTTTCTTTTGCCCAGTTGATTCCGTTTATCACGTTTATATATCAACTATATAATTTTTTATTCACTTTTTAAATCTGTTTGATATTTGAATGAATAAATTTTATTATTGATATCATTTGACAATTGATTTTGCGTCGTTTTAGTTTTGATTGCTCCTTATAATTGACTGTTTTCTGTTGCTTCGTTATTGTTCAATATCGTAAAGAAGCCAATGCTTGTAACCATGAGTCTTGGTTCATCATTATCTCCGGTGGTGTAGTCATTCTGGAGGGGGGAGGAAGTGAATATCCGAAGACAATGTTTTTGAACTTCAAGAAAAAATACACAATTGATGTTATATTTAGATTGGCACAAATTCCTTGTAGGAGGGCAGTAACATAATGAACAGTTTCAATTTTGTTGTTAAGAACGGGTTATTGTGGAAATGAGCATTTTCATTTTGCTCCCCTAAGAAATACTGAGGCTAACAACTAAGCACTCATAATGGCTCACTACGGTTTCGCTTAACATGTTGAATATATGACTATAGTAATTGTATGTGCAGTTCTAACAACTGGGTGACAACTTTTCTTTGTCAAAACCCGGTGTTTAGAATAATGCCAAGCAAGTGTCAATCAAGCAGCGATGTCTGAATAAAAACTGCGAGTATTATCTCCTTTGTTTTTGCGTCAAATCTAAACAAACTTCGGTGTCCATATTGAAAGCTTTATTTTATGCACTTTTATACGCCAAAATAGTATTTTTTAAATATTTTATTTAGTTTCTGGCGGAAAGATATATATAACAAATAAGAAATTTTTACCCTATTTTTTGTTATTTTCGTTATATCTCAAAAAGTCTTCGATTTACACACTTAGGTTTTTTGATACGCAGTTTGATCAAGCCTTAACTTCATGGGCCTTCGTCCTTGATGTATAACATATCTTTATTAGGTCCCTCTTAACGAAGTTATTGAGAGCTTTTTTATTCTGAGTAGGAACAAAAACAAATATGATTATTACTGAAATATTTTACCCTTTGGACCTCTGTTCCATAGGAGCAAAAGGTCTTAAACCCTGGTACCCCACTTTGGACTCTGTCCATAGCGCAGAAAGTTCTTAAACCCTTGGCCGAAAAGCCGGCTACTTTTCTCCCCTTTAAGATCTGGCGTTAGCCCACTTTTGGACTACTGTCCATTATGAGAAAGTTCTTAAACCCCGGCCGAAGGCCGGCTACTTTTCCCCCCTTTGGCGATTTGCCGTTAGCCCAGCTTTGGACTCTTGTCCATAGGGAGAAAGTCTTAAGACCCCGGCGAAGGCGGTAGCTACATTTTCCTCCTTGGGCATTGCGTTAGCCCACTTTGGTACTTTCTGGTCCATAGGAGAAGGCTCTTAAACCCCGTCGATCGCCGCGAAGGCCGGCTACTTTCCTCCCTTGGGAATTGCTGGCGGTTAGCCACTTTTGGACTTCTTGTCCATAGGCAGAATAGTCTTAAACCCCGGCCGGAAGGGCCGGCCTACTTTTCCCCCCTTGATTGCGTCTAGCCCACTTTTTGCGACTCCGGCGCGGATGATTTAAGACTTTTCTCCTATGGAATAGAGTCCAAAGTTGGGGGCTTACACGCGAATCCCCAAAGGGGTGGAAAAGTAGCCTGCCTTCGGCCAGGCGCTGTAGTAAGACTTTCTCCTATTTGGACAGAGGTCCAAAGGGTAAATATTTCTAAGTAATAATCATTTTTTTTTGTTCGCTACTAACAGGAATAAAAGCTCAATAACTTCGTTAAGAGTGGATCTATACATAGATGTGTATACATCAAACGAAAGCGCCAGAGTTTAGGCTTTCAAACTGCGTATAAAAAAACCTTAAGGGTGTAGCGCGTGTGTAATTTGAAAGACTTTCTTGAGATATATACGCAAAAATAAGCAAAAAATAGGGGTAAAATTTCTTTATTTTTATTTATATCTCCCAAACTAAATTACAATATTTTTAGAAATTATATTTTTGCGCTATAAAAAGTTTCTTCTTCTTCAATATACTGACATAAAATAGCTTTTCATAATGACACCACCACAATGTATTATGATATTAGAATTGGACACAAAAACACAAAGGAGATAATATCCAGTTTATTTAATTGAACCCTTATTGGAGGGCCATAGTAATCATCAAGACCACGCGGTATTTATACCCGGGACATAAAATTTTACCCTAGTTCTAGAATCAGCATTACTAAGTTTTATAATTTTCAAGCAAATCGGTGAGGGCCATAAACTGCAGCTTGCTCCAAGAAATACTAACTAACAACAACTAAGAAAACTAACAAAATTAACTACCTCGTTCTATTACCATAATACAAATTTTGACAGTTTACTTAGAGAAAATGTCCCTCTCTCTCCACTCTTAACACGTGTTTCAAAGAAAATGCCAACAAGTGTAGGATCGGCCAATGAATTGGAATAAAAACTACAGATGCGCCTACAGCGCTTAGGTCATTTTCACCTCAATGCCGGTACACTCTCAATTAAAAATATCGATACCCATAACGACATGCAATTGGTATTTTTGCAACCGAAAATCGTCTGAGGTGTTGTTATTCATTGTTTACATGTTGCCATAAGAGATATACATCTGAAAAACCGCATGATTTAACAGAAATTTTCGCCAAGAACTCCAAAAATTTCAGTTTAGTTTGATGCTTATTGACGCGGTAAACAATTTCTAGACACATTTTTTTAACACAATAAACACAGAGCTTTTATATTCAATTTTTGCCATGAATCAAAAACACACAGGTTTTTAGATGATTTACCTAATACCTCATACACATTACACTTCCAAAATCCACTTTAGTGTATAAATATAACCCATAATCGAATAGCCGCGTAGTGCGACACTATATTTACGTGCTATTATCTTCATGGAAGCCCAAAACATCCCGCCGAACAGAGGTAAGACGTGTACGGCTAGCGGACGGGCTCGCTTAAATTAAAACTTATTAACTTCTTAGGCCGAAAACTAGGTATCAGGTGTTGCCAATAGCCATTATAATCAACTTTTTATTAACATCACCACTAGGAATTAGCTGAATTGCCAATGGACATTATTTTTTTTTTCTTGAATAATAATCAACAAATAACCAAGCCATTGTATGTTTTTATTCAACTTCATGTCTTACATGAGTGTGTCCAAAGCCATTGCTGTATGACAACAAACAACGCTAGGCAACCGTGGAAAAACACGGGAATTTATTTTTCGGCCCGATCAAGCTATTTGTCATTTTGCCGCTTGCGGCAAAATCTGGCGTTTCGCTACCGCCCTATTCGCCTATGCGCTTATATTTACCACACTTAAGGTAGATTTCAAGATGTCATTTGCCTTATAAAAAGGAATTTCAAATCTACATTTTAGATGATTTGGAACTAGTCGCAATGTGAATCGGCTATAATAATAAATTATGGAAACCCCGTATTCTTAATACAACCCCACTTTACTGTAAGCAAAAACATGAAAAAGCATTAATAACAATTTCTGAAGTCTTAATTTTTTTTATAAACAAGCTCGAGTTAGCACTAAAAATTTTTTATATTATTATTCTTTAATAATCCATTTTAAAGAATATAAACTTTGTGGAAGTGTTTGTGACTCTATCATCAAGTTATAATAAAAATTTGCATCAAAGGGTATAATTATCTAGTTTTTCTACTGAATTATTTTTTTTTTAGCTGCTAACCATTCGGAAGCAATTGGAATTTAACAAAAAAAGAACACAGATCAATATGTAAAAACAGCCACCATATTTCTAGAGATTATATACCGGAAAAGCAAGTCACCTGCCAACCATTATTTTTGACATAATCTACCGGGCGCTTACTGAGAATCCCACACTAGTCGAAACACGTTCGTATATACGCATATCCAAAATTCCATCGAAAGGCCGATCACATATTGAGAACTGTTGCTACACGTCAAGAAGTACTTACAAAAAAGTAATCTGAATATGCAGTGCAATTAATTAGGTGCCCTTCTGGAAATACATTATAGGAAGGACGCAATAGAGCCCCTTCAACAATCAGACCAACTGCCATTTTCGGAGATTAGTTTGGTAAAAAGGTAATCAGTTGCGGTCGCAGCGAGTTAAAACTTCCATCAAGGTATGTTTTATTCAATTTTGGTTAGATACAGTCTTGCTAAATTTTTCCTTGAAATTGGAAATAAGGTTACTGGTTTAAGTTTGCTCACTGTCGGTTTGATCGATCACTTGTTTCGGCCTTTTAAATTTTGTGTTTGCTATATTCCATGCAGAGTTGGTTTATTTTTCTTATCTTTTAGGGACGACACACCTAGACGATAATTAATTTCGTAGCTTTATGTCTGGTTTTAAAAATATCCTAGTATATTCACTAGCATCATCTGTTGCGTTATAGAATTTTATTTTTTTTGAAAAATATACTGCAAGCTAAATATACGGCACATCTTCAATCATATATTGGAAAATTAAAGTTATTTAAGCACTATTACAAATAGATAATTTAGAAGAAGCACTTTTATTACCAGTCTTGTCATCAGCAAACTAAGATGCCAACCCAGAGGACTCTGGCCAACAAAAATATCATAAGTTTGCGTCGACGTGTCTCTCAGACTGTACTGCCGTTCCGATTGCGTCGGAAAATTACCAAAACATTTGTGTGTTCTTTTCATAAATTTCTGAACAATTTCACAGAAAATTGTGAGTAAAATAAATAATGCATTGAGTTCAATGATGATCTGTAAAGGCTGCTTACGTAACAAGATACCCCGCCAAAACCCATGGGCTACAACAACAATCTTTAAAAGCCACATGAAACACAGAAAAACGATACAGTCTATATAATATAGCGATTCTGGGCAGCAATAATGCGGAGGATGATTGGAAGACTAGTATAGGAGCACATCAGTAAATAAAATTATGGCAAAGAATTTAACAAAAAGCGAAACGCCAATTTTCATCTAGACAACTTCAAAATTAAAGGTCTGGTTTACGGACCAAAAAATCCATGTGCTGGAGACAATGAAAAAGTTTAGTTTTTAAAAAAAAGTGAGTGAATACCCAAATAAGAACAAATATAAATTTGAAACGGCGTTGTGTGTTGTTCTGGAGATAAGGACTATTGCAGATAGCGGCTAAATTCGTTTTTTATAGTGGACAGCATTTGATGACGTCGCGTAAACAGTATACCTTTTGAAACATAATGGAAAACTTGATAGTACAAAACGCTCAGCTCTTTGTTGGGATTATTTCCAATTCAGAATGGATAGTTAAATGAGTTAAGGGAGACTCATGAGAGCGATGAATCGGCAAGAAAGGATCAATTATTTGTGACAACTAAAAGTGCTGGCTGTGGAATAACTTTGTGACACTTGTTGGGTCTCAGAATTCCTGCCCACCAACAATTGGTTGCTGGTGACTGGAATCTTTAGTAAACCGGAATATTTCCAGATGTCCTTGAAGTGAATCAATACATTATAGCCCATAAGAAAATTAAAAATACGACAAAATGCTAATCTGAGATAGACCGTATAACACTATTGTCTGCCTATATTAAGCAAAATAATAGAAAACAAACTTTCGTACATACACATTGCTATATCATACACACTTGTGAAAACTAACTAATTTATCTTTTGAAACCCAATCAGGATTTAGGCAGAACCATAGTTGCCGACAGCACTATTAAACTCTCGTTCTGCTAACCCAAATGGGAAATCAGAATTAATTCGCAAAAAACTGCGTATGCAGCCTGTCTTTTCTTTACGGATCTAAAAACGTCGCTTTTGAAAACGGTAAACTGAGGAGAAATACTTTTGCAAGCAAATTTGAATAAGATATTTGGAGTTAAAGGAAAAGAAACTGAAATGCGTCTTCGGAAATCTTAACACTGATACATAGAAAGGCAAAGGACAGATAGTGCTGGGCTTACACTATCATTCGTCCAAAAAATTGAAGTTGACAATTGGCGAGGGTGCCACAAGGAGCAAGTGTTATGTGGGGGACCTTAGCTCGTATTCAATACTATGTCAATGACATTAAAACAAATATGCATAAAGCAAAAAGTATATGTCCTGTTTGGCGGTATGATGCTCTTATTATACCCATGGACTCTAATATACGAATGGAGTGGTATACAGAGATTTAAATCGAAGATTTGAAACAATAATGCTGGAGACTATCACCTGCGATATAATCGGCTAAATAACCTAAATGATAAAGCCAAAACAAAAGCAATGCATTACTTGAATGGGGCCAACATTTAAACCCACCGATATACATTAACGAATACGATTGTATATAGTGTCGGAGCAAGTGGACGGAAATAACCAAGGTACTCTACGGTGTTATAATTGACAGAAACCTTAAATTTCGATACTCACTTATTCAAATCTACATATTTGTTACGAAAATTTCAAAGAAAATTAAGCATTTTTAAGAAAGAATTCCGATCTCAGAGACTGCCTACAGCAACTGCCTAGTAAACAAATTATCTACAATACAACGATAAAACCACATTCTTGAATACTGCTCCAAACATTGGACCATATCGTCAAAAAAAGAACAAATAATTGCTAAATATAAAGGAAATGCGTTTGTCATATTGAGCATGTCACAGATTAACTCCATATATCTACAAATGCTGGATACTTTTGCGGCCGATGGGATCAAGAAACCACGAGTCGCTAATAATCCTTTAACCTCATTTTATCTTCAAAATTAAAAAACATAGTGGATGTTTGCCCGATGTAATTTGGAGGGAACTACATAACATATCGTATCAGCATGTACAACCGTACAGTTTCTTTAAGAACAACAACAAATAACCTTCAGATTGCATTTCTAGCTACAACTACGTGTTCTATTCGAAAAATTTTAACTTTTAGTATAACCGGCTCTTAATATTGTTCAAATTTGAAATCGCCACGGATCGCATTTACCCACACTTGATAATTATTTTCTCTTTCTTAAATAGCTAGATTAATCTTCCATATGTAAAACTTGAGACTTTTAACTGTAATTTTAATCTATTTTGTATAAAAAAAGAAGAGGTCTGTGGTAAATAATACACCTTATATAAGGTTAATAGAATGAGAAAAGCAAAGAAAAGAGTAATAAAAACCCACAAAAAGGGCGAATACCAAAACGACTTGTTAGAAAAATTTAATTCAATAAAAACGTTACTGTGAATCTCTAAAGCGAATCTTGCATTATGGTTTTTATGTGAAATCTGCACGCTTTCTAAATATGATTCTGGGCAGAGCTGCTTTTGGAAAAAACTTGACAAAATAAAACAATTTTTGTCTATTAGCCCTCCTATCACCTTTTGACATCTTGCTTCTCTCTTTATAAAGAGCATAATGCTTAATCTTGTCTCATACTCAATATAATCTTTTAGCCGATGATACGAAGTCAGTGCTGATTTTCCAGTATCTTATTCTTCCTCAGAGAGTGATTTCAAAAACATACACTTGTTGGCATTTTCTTTGAACACGTGTTAAGAGAGTGAGAGAGAGGGACAGTTTCTCTAACGTAAACTGTCAAAATTTGTTTATTATGGTTAAAGAACCAGTAGTTAATTTTGTTAGTGTTTCTTAGTTGTTGTTAGTTAGTATTTCTTAGGGGAGCAAAATGAAAATGCTCATTTCCACAATAACCCGTTCTTAACAACAAAATTGAACTGTTCATTATGTTACTGCCCTCCTACAAGGAATTTGTGCCAATCTAAATATAACATCAATTGTGTATTTTTTCTTGAAGTTTAAAAACATTGTCTTCGGATATTCACTTCCTCCCCCTCCAGAATGACTACACCACCGGAGATAATGATGAACCAAGACTCATGGTTACAGCATTGCTTCTTTACGATATTGACAATAACGAAGCAACAGAAAACAGTCAATTATAAGGAGCAATCAAAACTAAAACGACGCAAAATCAATTGTCAAATGATATCAATAATAAAATTTATTCATTCAAATATCAAACAAGATTAAAAGTGAATAAAAAATTATATAGTTGATATATAAACGTGATAAACGGAATCAACTGGGCAAAAGAAAAAGGTGTATAGTGAATAGATGACTGACTCTCAATTTATAGCCACATAGGGACGGTGATTAGATAAGTGAAAGGTATAAACGGTACATACGGCGACATCGAATGGGAGGAAAATTCTCCTCCAAGTAACAAACCAATCCTAATAACACTGTCTCTTTAAAATATCTAGGTGTTAAATGGCAATGTGATCATGAGCTGAGTGCCAAATAAATTTTAACACTGTTGATACTTTTTTTTAAATAAATTGGTTTATATGGAGGTGTTATTTGATAAATGATAAATCGACTCAACAACGTAAACATAATCTCAAATTGCATTAGTACTCTAGTCATAGCACAAACTTCTAATGAAACTGGTGCCAATAACCCCGTCACTCGGTCTCACAGTACAACGTTATGAAATAGTTTTAACAATCTCTTTTGTTAATCAACGTACAAGTAAATTAATCGGCCCTGGAATAAATTAACCGTGCAAGATGTTGGAGTGGCAGAAAATATCTGCCCTTTTGTGTGTTTTTGGGTTTTTTCGAGAAATGCGACCATCGGAACCATACATAACGGAGTTCTTGGCGGGACCATGGAGAAACATAACAGAGGATCAGGTAAGCGAAGTAGTTGTATGGTTACGGTTGTCAATGGAATGAAGTTGTTGTTAAAATTATTTTTATGCAGCTATTAATCTTTGTCCGATTAAGAAGCTTATCGTCAAAATACGCTGATACTAGCGTCAGAGTTGTTTGGTTAAACTTCTTCGACCTTGTTAAAAAGTGCGA
>PGFW01008114.1:0-10093 GCA_003123925.1 Haematobia irritans | reverse complement strand
ATTTCGGAAATCGGAGGGTTAAGGTTAGATATCTTAATATCGAAGAATTGTGTCACAAAATGGACATCTTATAAAATAGGTTTTCAATGTTTAAAGGAAAATAATTAATTATGTTTATTTTTTCTATTTCAGGTCAGTAAAAAATCTTTCAACCATGTAAGTCATCTTTTAAATAAAATATCATATAGCGCTAATGATATAAATTTAAAAACAACTATTATGATCTACCATTACTGACGAAAATTGTATTATGCTATGGCAGTCTTTTGTGTTTTTTTTTTTTGTAATTTTGGATTTGGTCCATTTGTGACTTTTTTTAAATAATTTCTAATAGCGTTTTTGTATATTTCAAATTAAAAAATTGTGGTTTCATATAAATTAAAACTCATAGGCAGAGAAGGAATATGATCACAGCAACCATGTTATTGTCTCGGAACCTATGTATCTCATTGTTTATGGTTGCTGAGAAAATAATATTTTTGCGACAACAATGTTCATCGTCCAAAAATAACATTTTGCTTAAAAATCAAAATCAAAAATTGCATTGATTTAGAAATTACTCAAATATTTCAATGAAGACATCTTTTAAATTTGACGGCACTTCTGAGAATCCCCACCTCGTCGAAAACAGTCGTATACTATATCCAAAACGAACGATGCCAATAAGAGCCCTTTCATACTATTACAAAAAGTGAATTTTAATATAGTTCTAAGAGAATCATTGTGGTCACAGTTAAAATTTTTAGTTCACTTACGAGTTTTGTTAGCGCACTGATGCATGAATTGGAACTGTTGAAATGAAAAGGAGGTATAACATCCTCTGTTTGTAAGGATATATTTTATCTTATCAGGTCTGAATTCTAAACTATGTAACGGAATCGTCCTTATATATAGGTGGCAATTTTGTAAGGCTTTTTTCGGCCGCCTTCGACAGTCTTAAGTATACGGAATTCGAAATTTTAATGCAGTCACTTGCCTTATCACACAAAAATTGGTCACACAAAAATGTGGTCGCATATCAAGTTTCATAATTTGTATATAGTCCCCATATAATGCGACCCCTATTTTCAATTCTGGCTTCCGTACGCTAACGTGCAAAAGTCCATATCGATTCGTAATTATTGTACGACTTACCTGCACCATACATTTTTTGTCCTCATGCACAGTGCTATGGACTTACACAACAATTTTGCGAAAACGCTTTAAGATACAAACAACCGTAAGTTAACTTCGATTAAGGATGACAGTCTTTTGTAGTAAGTTTCTACAGCTATCCGATTGGTGGAGGTACAATTTAATGATTCGGGCTGGCCGAACTTACGGCCATAATACTATGTTAAATTTTACCTTAGGCCTGAAACGGAGAATCGAACCGCTGTTGCCCATGCAATTTGTTAAGCCAACACACTAATCCACTGGGCTACGTAGCATTTTATTGCCACAAATAGAACACACGATGAAAAAGACTGTTTTTCATATGTTTCGGCTATGAAACATTATATGTGTTGGAACACAAAATTTTACAACACAATATTTTTGAGTGGCAAGCATATAATGCCTTCATATAAACTAGCATGACACGTTTGCGGGACATATATGCTTAATATGTTAAGAACATATTATGTTTGCGCGACATAAAATGTTTGTAACATATAATATGCTTGGATGCAAACATATATTAATTAGAATAGCCTATAAACATATATGTGTTTAGTAGCTTGTGAGGCTATTTAACCAAGGGAGCGATATTGAATAAGTTGGTGTTGCTTGCTTGTTATTACAAAATAAACATTTTATGTTTTATGGGCAATTGAGTCAGCTACTTCTTTGGATCCTTACAAACCAGTGTGCAGTCCGCGCTGTTCGAATCTCGCGTCGCGGCAAAAGGTAAAATAAAATAAAAAAAATCATAAAATTGAATAAATTTTCTTCTACAATGTTTATATTACAGAAAAAGTGTGCGTAAGCACTAAAAAATCTCGTGGAAGTGAGAAAGATGTGGGGAATATACAATTAGGCAGAAACAAATTTTGAGCATTCAGGTCGAAAACCTATGTTGTGTTAGCACCTATCATACCATGCTTTTATTTTCATAATTCATTTTATGATTGTTAAATATATAAAATAAAATAAATAAAATTTTGAGCAATATTGTATTGAGAGAATTTTTTTTAAGCTTATGATATATTATGGGTGCCGAAAAATGCTGTCCAAAAACATATTAATGTTCACATAATAACATTATTTGTTTTTGGGAAGAGCAACATTATTAATTTTGGATGCAAAAAGTACAAATATGTTTGGAATTAGATGACCCTAAACATATATTGTTAGACAATATTTGCTTCTCAACCATATTATATATTGGAAAGAGATCAAAACATATAAATGTTTTGGGCACATACCCAAAAATGTATATGCTTGAAGCAAGAATATGTTTGTTGAGTATATTTACAGACAAGCGATTTTTTTCGTGGAGGGTGCAATTATCCGCTATATGTTAATTTGATTATAGCCTAGTTTGCGGCACCCATGATACGATTGAACAAATTTTATTTAACAACAACATAACATTTAGTTGAGGCACGCGTCGGAGCGAGTGATTGTACGCATCCGCCATTCGCCATACCAAGGATCCTTGGTTCTATCCCTGCTTCCGACAGAACACTGCTACAGTTTTTTTTTACATAATATTCCAGATAGTTCGAGAGTCTGAAACGATGTTCAACATTACCAATATTACTATAAATTAAATTTATTTGATAGATATTATGAAACTGTAAAATGTGTCTGTATTAAAAGTCCTTAAAGCTCAGGAAAAGAACAGGTGCTTGCATATAAACGATATCGACTGTTGTCGTTGTTGTTCAAAAATATTTTTATTTTATTGAAAAAAAATAAAAATTTTGTAACGAAATGCTATTTTATTTGTTGAATACAAGTTTAATAATTTCGTAGAAATTCAAAAAACTTCGTATTAAAGAAAAAAGTTTGTCGCTCACATGTTTTTCGCAAACATTTTTTTTCTTGCGTGTATTTTTGCTAAAACAAAATCAGAATTCGGTCGTTTCTTGTGAACACAAAGGCGGTGTACAAAATATGGCCGCATTTTGATGCGAGGATTTTTTAATTTTATGGTAAGGATAGAAATAAACCTCATTATTAATTCTATTTCTCTAAAATTCATTCTATGACACAGAAAAAAAATTACCGCAGGTTTAATCTAACGGCTTAATGTTTTAAGCTTCATTTTTATTGGCAAACAAAATTAATTTGCTTAGCAAATTAACATTTTATTATTTTATTTCTGAAATTTTCCAACAATCTTAATGAAATTTTACTTTTTTTATGTATGCGCTCAAAAAATTTTAGTGAAACTAAACTGTGGCGTATAAAGTTAAATTGAGCGTTATACATAAGTTCAATTGATGAACCTAAAAGCAAAAGAAGATGTTCGTAGCTGATCACCTGTGAACAGAAAATTGTTAGTGTTTGAAACGGAAAACTTGGAGTTCAAAACTTGCAAGAATTGACTTTAGAGTACATACGGAGTTCATTGAGTGGACGCATTTTTGGGTAAACATTTTAGCAAATATCAAAGAAATTTTAAAACTATTTTGTGGAAGAACCACGAATTTATGTTAAATCTTTATGCTTCATTTGAGTAATATTTTTTTTCCCCTCGTTTTAGTTAATTTGAACTAAGCGTACACAAAAAATTGATTAAGCGTAAAATGGAAACTTTCTTCCAAACATAATAATCTCCCATGAACTAAATGTTAAAAATGGCTTAATTGAAATATTGAGTTCACTTTTTTCTTGAGTGTATACATATGAGGTTATCGATGACAAACGTCTGGGTCACTTGGGAATACTTATACGCATAATATAAATTAATCGTGTGGGTATATGACTTTTAGGACCGCTTAAAGCAGGTCGGAGCAGTTTTTTGTTGCCTCAATAAATGTGCGCACTTGTTTTATACCCTCCACCATAGGTGCGGGGTATATTTAAACATTTGCTCATTCCGTTTGTAAGACACATCGAAATCATTGCTCTAAGACCCCATTAAAGTATAATACTATTCTGGGTCGGTCGCGTGAAAATTCTTGAGTCCGATCTCAAGCATGTCGCGTCCGTCGTGTCGCGTCTTGTCCGCGCTGTCCGTCCCGTCTGTGGAAATACGCTAACTTCCCGAACGAAAACTAGCTATGCCGACTTGAAAACTTGCAGCAAGTAGTTGTTATTGGATGGTAGGTCGGATGGTATTAGAGAAATGGGCCATATCGGCCGCACGTCTTACGTATAGGCCCCCATATAAACGGATCCCCAAAATTTGGCTTGGCGGAGCCTTCCGGGAGCCAGCAAAATTCATCCGACACCGGTTGAAATTGTGGTACGTGGTCCTACAGTATACGGTCCTCTAACAACCCATGCCAAAAATTGGTCCCATATCGTGCCATTAATTATAATAGCTCCAGCCCATATAAACCGCATTCCGCAATTTGACCTCCGGAAGCCTTTGGAGGGCAAAACTTCATCGCGATCCGATTGAATTTGGGTACTGATGTTAAGGTATACGCGTGTCTCTAACAACGCATGCAAAAATTGGTCCAGTATGCGTCCATCAAATAGTATATAGCATTCTCATATAACCGATACCCCAGATTGACCTCGCGGAGCCTCTTGGAGGAGCAAACTTCATTCGCTACGCGCGATTGAAAATTTGTACGTGGTGTTAGTATATGGTCTTCTAACCAACCATCGCAAAAACATCGGTCCATATCGGTCCAACATATATAATAGCTCCCATATAACCTCCCCAGATTTGACCTCCGGAGCCTCATTTGGAGGGCGCAAAATTCAATACCGATCGTTTGAAATTGGGGTAGCCTGATGTTTAGTAAAATACGGTCTCTCAACAAGCCATTGGCAAATAATGTCGGTCCATATCGCCGTCCAAATCATATATATACTCCCATATAAACTCGATCCGCCAGATTTGAACTCTGGAGCCTCCTTGGATGACGCAGAAATTCATCTGATCAATTGAAAATTTACGTACGCGCGTGTAGTATCATGGCTCTCTAACAACCATGTAAAAATTGGTCGCATATCGGTCCATTAAAATTAATATAAGCTCCATATAACCGATTCCCAGCATTGACCTCGAGACTTCTTGGCAGCGAGCAAAAGTCATCCGCATGCAGGCTTGAAATTTCTTGGCTACATTTCGTTTATAGTATGGCCCGTCTAACAGCCATGTAAAAATTGTCAAATTTTATTACTATAGAAAAGTTTTTTGTTACAAAAATTTCATTTCTATAGCAAAGTTTTGTAAAAAGTTATTCTATAGCAATGTTTGTCGAACATTTTATTACCATAAAAAATTTTGTCAAAATTTTACTTTCTATAGAAAATTTTTGCTAATAAAAATTTATTTCTGTAGAAAATTTTGTCAACATTTTATTTCTATAGACAATTTTGTCAACATTTTATTTCTATAGAAACATGTTGTCACATTTATTTCTATAGAAAATTTTGTCAACATTTTTAATTCTATAGAAAAAAATTGGGCAAAATTTTATTGCCTAAAGAAAATTTTGTTCAACATTTTACTTCCATAGAAAAATTTTCCGTCAACATTGTTTATTTCTATAGAAAATTTGGGGTCAAGTTTTTATTTCTATAGAAAAATTTTGTCAAAATTTAGTCTTCTATAGCAAAATTTTTGTCAAAACTGAATTATAACGTACTTAAATCGGCCCTTTTTTCTTTTTGTTAATAGTATACCCCTATGGACTAACTTACAATTTAGAAAGGACAGTGTTAAAAAAGGTTTACGCATACCTTTGCATCGTAAGTTGTCTATCCAACCCAAGTAAATTCGATTGGTGGATGACAGCCTTTAGTAGACAGTTCCCTACCGCCAATCATGGTGGAGGGTACATAAGATTCGCCCTGGCCGAAACTTACGCCGTATATACTTGTTTATTATGATAACACTTTTTGTTTGATACTTCTTGGAACGTTTTCACTGGTTAAGGTTCTTTTCAATGGTGTGTAATCACTTTTATTGTCGGCCCACACACTTTCACCTTTCCACATCCAAAATTAATTGTTTTGTTTTTTTTGTATTTACGTTAATCTCTTTTTCATTGAATTGTCCTTGTATTTGAATGAAAAGCATTGCTTTGAGAAACCCTGATAGAAACATGAGTATTTTACTAGAAAACGTTTTTTAAGTGATTTGTTTTAAAAAATATTTTTTATGTGCCGTGTTATACATTGCAAAATGGGGATTATAAAATGCTTCTTAAGTTTATTAACGTAATACGTTTTATGCCGTCGAATTTCGTCTGTCCGGTTCCGATACCGGTGCTGGCGTCTATCGGTTAGCCAGCTGAGCAGTAATCTAGCCTGACCGACGTGTAAGAAAATCCCCACAAGATGGCAAAGCTATTGTCGAGTTTCGGGCAGAGAAAAGCTAAACAATGTCGTATGTTGAAGAGTTGCTTGAATAACAACAAAAATGTCAGGAAAAATGCCTAATAGGAAACAACAAAAAAGCAACAACGCCATTGTCTCCGAAGATGCCGAACGGCGGCAATAGGGCAATAATAGAAAATAATTTAGAACTTGTGCCGAAGAATGCCTGTCCACTTGACACAAAGAACATGTTTCGCTTTCCTATTAAAATTCTTTTGATATATTTATTATTGGGCAAAAGCAAAAGAAAGCGATGAGTATTACCAAATGTTTCATATACATTTTTTCGTGTGAATATTTTGTTTTTCGATATAAATTATTGATATGACATCGATGTGGTTGTGTGATTAACCCACAAATGAAAAACACTGGTATTGCCAAATGTTACGTCCCTGGCCCTAAGCGTGGGATTCAAAGTCTAATGCAGGTGTATCAAACACATTGAGCTTCTTACATTGAACAATATAATTAAGGAAATCCTTATGCAGGTCCATTAACTGCTGGTTCAAACGCAAAAATATGTTACATCCGAAGTGAACAAATGCTCAAACCACATGTCGCTTTGCATCGGAAAAAGACCATCGAAATAGTTTAGTATGTAATTTTTAACCTTTTAGTTGGTGTAACATTAGGAAATTTACTCTTTATATTAATTATGGGCCTAAAGAGTCAATGAGTTTCAGAAATAAATAAATAATTTCACTACAGAAAAAAAACATATGTCCAACATGTTTACCTTAGCCTTTTAATACTTACTTAAAGCATATAGATCGAAGTTCACCACTGTGGTATCACCATGGGTTGAATAGTCTTAGTAAGTCTAACATAGCGGGCTACCATTATACCTAGAGCATATAATAGTTGTAACAAGTATATACCATCAGTAAGTTCGGCCGGACCGACATCTTAAATACCCTACCCACCATGAATCAAATTGAATTTTTCCTTTTAAAAGTTTTCGTCGCTAGCGCTTTACATGATAATATATAGAATTTAAAGGGGTAAGGGAGGCCCTTACCAAAAAAAAAAGACATATATACAGCACTAAGTTCAGCCGCGCGAATCTTAAATACCCACCATCATGAACCAAAATATAGGTTTCCTTTGAAATTTCAGGAGGGCATTGAGGACTTGAGGACACTTCCCGAAGATAAATTTAAAGTATTTCAAAACTATGACGACATATATCAGATTCTGCGATTATAAGAACCATTTTGTTTGAGTTTTAGAGGAATCATTAACATCTCTTGTAAGTGTGCAAGAAAATATAAAATAACGCTCTTATTTGAAATCTTAAATCTGTAGAAGCTAAAATCTGGAAATTTTACATTGAGGTTTCAAGCAATTTCCATGATCAGTGTGCCCCTTCTACACCCTACAAGGAAGTGAAGCGGTCTCATATGGAGGCAATTACCAATATGGAGCCCGACAAAAACTAAATCCATACACGTTTTTCGTTAGCCTAAAATTACCAGGAATATTAGAATTTCAGGCAAATCACATTAAAAACTACGCGTTTTCTAGAAACCCAAGGAGTTGTTAAATCGGCGAGATCGTTCTTATGGCGCTGCGTATCTAAAATATGGACGCGATACTCATCCGTTTTCGGCACACCTCTTTATGACCCGGAAAATAACCTCTAGATTTCCAATTCAGGCAAATAGGCATTAAAAACTTCGCGATTCTAGAAGCCCAAGAAGTAATAATCGGGGCAACGGGTTTATATGGGCGGCTATAACCAAATAACATGGACCGATACCACCATTTTTGCGCACACCTATTTATGGTCATTAAAATACCTCTAGATTTCAAATTTCAAGACAAATTGATAAAAACTCGGTTTTCTATAAGCCCCAAGATCCCAATCGGAGGTCTCGGTTTATATGGGGAAACTATATCAATAACCGTGGGACCGATATTAGCCCCATCTTCGAAACCCTTGACCTTGCCTGCAGACAAAAGAGCGAGTTTTGTGCAAAATTTCAGCTACGCATTGCTTCGATATTGAAGAGACTGCTAGCGCTAATACAACAGACGAGTACGAAACATCGTTACTATCGGTCTTAGAATGTCTCCCTGAATCAAGAATACGTATATATACTTTATATAGTCGCGAAATCGATTATTTCGATGTGTTACAAACAGAGAATGCACAAAACTGATGTATACCCCCGTCAACCATTCTATGGTGGTGGGTATAAAAATATAAGCCCATCGGAGCTTAAATCGCGATTTAAATTTCTTCAGACCACATGAATAACAAACTTATAGTTTCCATAATGTCCAAGAAGTAACAGTTCGGGATTGGCTATATGGCGGGTCTATACCAATATACGAGTAGTGAACACATACACACCATATCTGCATAAGTTAGGTTAGGTGGCGAGCCATTAGCGTAGCTAGGACAATTATTCCTTAGGGGGGCTATAGCGCCCCTAGCTAAAAACTTTTTATAGACTAAACTTTATAGCGTTCAAAACTACGTGTTTTATTCATAGAATTTGAATAAAAAAGATAAGACATCAAAAAATAACTCGCACAATCAATTTATAATAAATCAACTAAAAGTACCCCCACGGGAAATGGTCCAAATTGCCACTGACGCGACCTATCACAAACTAGTACCTGTGCTCCAGTTAGTTGTAATTTTCACATTTTAGTGACAATAGAAATTATTCAGAATGGACCTTTGTTCGATATATTTTCAAAAGATTTTTTTTTTTGCATTCGCGGCTTCGATTATTGAGCCCAAATTGCACAAGCAGATTTCTAGAGCAGTTTGTCCGAGACTGGTCCTGAGACCTGTTTATGGGGCCCGTCGTGCCTCCTGCTCAAATTGCTCCAGGAGTGTCCTTTGGGGACGACGCAAAACGCGGGTCCTAAATTAAATCTTACTCTGTCCAATGAACAACACCCATGTTAAAGTGGACGCGTCCTTACCAACGTTTTGACCAGAACTGGGGGACTGATTCATACACACCTAGGACTGAGTCCTGCTTACCATTACTGAGTGGTTGATCCACTTTCCCGTAGGGTAGTTCCACACTTTCCCAACAAAAAAGGTTGGGATCTGTCAAAGTGCACAGACTTTAAAAATCAACTTACAAAAATTCCCTGTTCAGCAAAAAAACAAGATTAACTATTTAAACTACACAGGAATGTTTTTTACCTTTCATTTTTTCATTTATTTTAATGCGTAATTTTTTCGTTTCCTTTCTTCAAATAGTTAAAAAAAAGTAAAAGACATAAATAAATGCGTCTACAAAATTATTCATAATTTTAGCCACAAAAATGCTCAAACCATTATAAAAAATCGGATAATATTTGAAAATATTCGACGGGAAAACGTTTTCAACACAAGAGCGTTAGAATGCCATTAAAAATCATAACATAAGTTTATTAAAATATTATTTATTTGAAAGATTTACAATTCACCATTCCAAAAAGCACTGAATTCCGGCATCACACCTTAAGAAGTGAGTGCAAAATCATTTGGCCAACGCTGTTGAAACGGTGGACATTCCGTTCTTATTGACAAAGTTCATATTACCATTCATCGCTTCCTCCCGCGGAATCTTTACCACATCTCTCTCTTTCTTTCTCT